>JAGDQP010006681.1:48855-70945 GCA_022664845.1 Lepisma saccharinum | reverse complement strand
TCTGATAAGCATCTGTATATATATATATATATATATATATATATATAGATAGATAGATAGATAGATAGATAGATAGATAGATAGATTAACTTAAAGACTAAAATTAGTTTATCAATTATTGCATACCCTTGTCTTACAAGTGTAAAACATTAAAAAAAGTGAGGTTTTGAGTTGATGTGGTTTTCTAGACTACAATGAGTCCTCTCTGTTTTCGTGAACAATTTTAGTGTTGATCGTCAAATAATGTATGCTTATTCACAATTTGAGAAATTCTTTAAGTCAGTTGACTGTTTAATTTACCACACGAAATCTACTAAGTTATATTGGATTTCATTACTATTGGACAGAAGAAAACAATAAAAGTCAAAGCTGCGAGAGAGATACATGTTTTGGATTTTACGTAGATTCTTTACTATTTAATACAGAACAGCTTTAATATACGTTGACACTTGCACGTGGTGTCATTGTTATCGCATTTCGTTTGAGTTGACGGAAGATGAAAAGTATTGCTCTAAAATGTTTGAAAATGAACACAATTTTATCGAAGTACATTCTACACATTAGGCTATCGAAACAGCAAGGAAATACCTTGACATATAGACTGTACATGATGTGAAAAATGTGTTTTAAATAACAAAAATTAGAATGCAAACGGACCTACAGCATTTACTTATAAGCACTCTTTGGATCTTAAGAATTTAGTACAAAATACAGCAAGCAATAGCTTGACACACGAGGATGAAAACTGAATTTGATAAAAGCTAAACATTGTAAGCAGAAGAAGGAAATGCCAGGAACATTACATTTGTGACTATAGTGGATCTATAAATCAATAAACATACATATGAGTCGCAAAGAGAAAGAAATGATATATGCAAGTGACGTTAGCAAGCTGTGCAAAAAAACTGCTTGTTTCAGAGGGTACAAAAATTGATATTGTAAAGACGTGCTTGAAACAGATGGTGCTTGAAAATGAATGAAACAGAGATGTGCTTGAAATCCCAACGTGTCATTCTCGTTATTCTAACTTGTGTTTTGTCATGTCATTATTCTGCGGTAAGGTTAATAAAGTATAATTCTGTCAAACATGTTTTTAATAATGTAGCATCGCTTGGAACTGTGAATTCCATTTATGACCGTCAGACATTTAATGCTCAGCTCGGGATAGATGAGGAAATAAGCTTGATTTAATGTACCATCCCGGCATTCCCTTAGTATGACTGACGATATTCCAGAAGAAATACATTTTAAAATAAGAAAACGTATAAGCGAAATGCTATGTTACTTGTGTTGTTTTTGTACACTGAAAACTACTAGGGCACTTGGATTTTTATTTTTATCGTTATATTTCGTAATAGCAAAACACAAATCCATGTAGCGAACTGACATGATTACTAGATAATGTACGTAAATACAAATATAGAAATGCAAAGCTGACAGTTGTTTTCCCAGTATTTTTTGGTCTTAGATAATTACAATTTCGCTTTTCTTCTTATCCCAAATCTATTTATTTTTTTTAGTTACATGTTTCACTTTTAAGCCGACGATATATCTACATACGTTAAACGATAATTTCAAATCAATTTATTTAAACGAATCCACAAATAAACTATTTATAATATTAATTTTAGCTAATTGTATTGGGGAACTTTATAACCGTTGTCAAATGAAAAAAACATTCAAAAACGTTACAAGCGAATACTGTTCGATTTAGCATAATGTATTTTCAATAATTTAACTTAATTCTGAAGTACTTTGCTTCTAAAATGTTTAATTGGGACAGGTCAATTGTGCAAAGAAAGGCACAACCTGAATCTATTAACCTGACATTGTATATTAAGTTACCATATGACTTGCAATTTATGGCATGAAGATGGCAATTTGACAGGGATTTTCCATTTCTATCTACGTTCTACTTATGTTTGTAGGTGGTATAGGAAACAGAAATGTCACTAGTATAGCTATGAATGCTATATAATAAAAACAAACATGCAATACAGTCAAGTAATAAGCACCACATCTCTGGCAATATTCTCGTCAGAGGTTTCGAGTAGCATTCCATAGAAGCGACCTGCAGATTCAGCTACATACTGCGTGCGATAAATATATTATTTTGTATTTCAATTTAACTACTTAAATGAGAATATTACAACATACTGTGCGATCGCTAGATATTGTACCTATAAAAGACATATATGTTACACCTAGAACTTTTATTATATTTATAGAGGGAAAATATTTAATGTTTGATAACACACCATACACTGATCAGTTTGATACTTTATGTTATAACTAATAACTTGTTAACGCAATCTGCATTTCAAATGAAGGGAAACGCAACAGCGTAATTATTTACGTTAGGGCAGATAGTAAATATATCATTATCAATTCTCAGTAGTTCACTCCGTAGCTGAGCCACTCTGAGTAAATTGTAACGCTGGTTGCCTTGAAATCAAAAGGCGCCTGCTTACATTAACGGTGGGGATATATGTGACTCAGAGCAAAAGCAATAATGTGGTTTCCGTTCTAGGAACGCTATATTTATCCGATAGAAGGTAATGGTAAACAACCATCGGTTGAGCATGCCTAGTGTAACGATATAACTTGTAAAATAATTTCACAGTAAATCAAATCGCTGATTTTATAATTGTAAATGCCTTAATATTTTTTGTTGATTTCTGAACATAGATGAACCAAGCTGGAGTTTAATTGTTAAGCTACAGTTCAATTTCATACAACAATAAAAGAGAATGGACGGTATTGGATTTAAGGATTTTTTTGAAATCATTAGTGAAGGTACCACCTCCAGTCAACAGTATGGATATTTTTTCTAACTTTTACGTACCATGCTGAACCCACTCTATAATATATTATCAAATAATATTATTTAGTGTATGAATCATTTAGAATGTGATCGAATAAATCGTTATTTGAAGGATGAGAAACACGTGTTATCCATTACCATAATGCAAAAGTTAAATATTATCTGAATTATGTGCAAAATAATGTTGAAAGTTAGTTTAAGAATAAATAATATTTTTCTAAAGTGATTATATTTAGATTACGCAAACGCCTATATTATGCTAAAGACGTAAATACAAAATTAATTAAAATTGTATTGCTTTAGGAATTCACTATTCCGTAAAATTCAAGCTCTAGTGTGGTATTTTTGACTCCTCATTGAAATACATAATATATGTATGTATTCATCATTAAAGTTTATTGAAATGTGATAAATAATGAAACAATAGTTGATATGTTTAATAAAGTTTATGATTATACTACGTTAAATAGATTATTTCATGGTTTCCTATGACATTTTTGAAAACACTTGAAATCGTATTTCATAAACAACTTACACGTTAATTTATTTCTGGAATATTTAAAATTGTTAACCTGTCCCACGTCTATTGTATTCAGTTCTGCACACAAATGTTTTCAAATGCATAGAATGAGTTAGCTTGAAAACGCTTTTCTATTGACTATGTTTACCATCATTTTAATAGTATTATAACTGGAAAGCTATTAAAGGATAACAGCGCGTTTGAAAGGGACTCTGTTACGGGATATACTAAACACTTTACGTACTGCACAATACGTGTTTATTATGATTATTATTAGCCTTGAACTGATGTTTTTATGTCCATTGTACGCATTGCGTTCATCCCTTACTTGCCTTAAATTTTGTGGTACTAAGATCTTTTTTGTTCGTAAAACGTTATGATATTTTAAGTTATATTGTCAGCTTATATTGACATATCTTTTGCACTTATGTACTTCAGTTGTAATGAGGTATGTTTGTTATACTACAGAACGCGTGTTAACACGTGTTATCTCTGCGTTGTGCAGTTATGTAAATAATATACCTAGGGAGCTAGCTATATACCTAGGGATTACTTAGATTGCCATAATGGAATAGTAAGCATACTAATTAAAATAGATCTTTTAGGTGGAAATTTTGATATTAAGCTGTTAAATTTTTCGAAAACAAAATTACTCTACGATATATATATATATATATATATATATATATATATCCACTAGTGGATCCTCATCCACTAGTGGATTGAATATGGCTGTGATTTATTATATATATATATATATATATATATATATATATATATAAGGGCAACGCCCTAGGCGAGCTGGTCTCTACCGGTTCCCGTAAGATCACCGAAGTCAAGCAGCTCTGGGTCTGGTCAGTGCTTGGACGGGTGACCGTTGCAGTACTCCAGATGGTGTTGCCTGTGCGGCGTCCACCCAGCGTCGTGAGGCCAATTGAGGTGCTATATGAATAAAGAGGTAGCGATCACAGTTGAGAGCTTCGGCTCTCCTCTCCCAACACGTCTGGTCAGCGTGGGAGCAGTAGACCAACTCCTCCCTCCGGGAGAGGCCTCATCCAGTAGTGGATTGAATATGGCTGTGAATCATTATTATGAATTATATATATATAAAAAAATCCCCATAAAATACGTTCATACTTATAGTACATTGACGTTTTCCTGGAATATAGAATACCTAACCTTGTTATAAGTAATCTCAAAACAAGGCCAGTTCATCATATTTTTCTTTACCGGAAAATGCACTCATATTTTTCGTTCGCAAATTTAGGCTACGAATGGGATGCAATGTTAAATATAAAAAAATATTAAGTGAAAGCATAGAATCACTCTTAAGTTTGAGGTATTTGCTATGAAAATTTCATGAACTTACCAGACACAATGTATTGTTCTAATGTATGAAGCGTCTGTACCCAATGTACATAATAACCTATGTGTTACGATCTAGTAATAAAATAATGGAACATAAATAATAACACGCAATAATCAATAACCCTTATTTTGATAAATATATAATATCCTTCATTAGTGTCCTTGTTGTGTTCTACAATATTTGCTGTTGCTGTCCTTACATATTATTTCGCATATCTACCTTCTGTTAGTAAGTGTGCGTAGATGTATCGGAAAGAGAGAGGCGATGTTCCTTTATAAGAGCGAAGAGCAGAGTTAAACAACAATAAATGTAAACCGGTATATATTAAGAGTTTCGAATCCAAACGTACGTACAGTGCATTCAATTGTTGTTGAGATAAGTTAGATAACTCAGGAACTGCTTAATTCCTTGCCAATGTAAAGGTATTACATTGTCGTTTCTGATTTTGTCAGTTACGATAAACTGTTATGTTCTAACATCATCATATTCAGTCATTTGTATCCACTGCCGCATAATGACCTCCCCCTTTGCTTTCCATATATCACGATCTACCCCATCCTCATCCATGTGGCCCCTGAAAAACGCTTGATATCGACAACCCATCTTGCATTTGGATGTCGACTCGGTCGTTTCCTTTATCTAGGAAACCAATTTAGTATATTTGTCATCCATCTTCCATCTGTTCGTCTATCTATGTCACCAGCCCATCTCTACTTCATCTTCTTCACAGTCTGGATTATATATCCTACCTTTGTTTTCATTCATTTGTATTCCTGTCCCTTCTTGTTATTCCCATCATGCACCTCTCCATTTCTCTTTGTGTGAGTCTTAATCTTTGAGTCGTTTGTGCATCCAATGTCCAAGTACATCATTATAGGTAAGACACATTGAGTAGAAATTTCACGCTTGAGACACATTGGTAGTTTGTTTTTGAAACCGCGATATCCACGCCACTTTAGATCTATTTATTTCATCAGTCAACTTGGCATTTGATATATTGAGCTGGCCCAGGTAAACATACTCATCCACAATCCATATTGTTTCTCCGTTAATCATTATATCCTTCTTAGCAGCATGTTGACTCTACATTACTTTGATTTTACTTAAATTGACTTTAAGGCCTACTTTCGAACTCTCATTACACAGCTCTTTCGTTCTGGTTTGTAGTTCTTCGTCACTTGAACCAAACAGGACTATATCGCCAGCGAATAGTATGATGACGATATTCGCCATTGATCTTCCCTTGCCTTACTCATTTTCCAACCTTTAAATTTTTCACTTTCTTGCTGTAGTCTAATCACAGATGTAGCAGTCCAATAAAAGTTTCGCAGTAACTTGATGTATGCACTTTCGATACCTTGATGTTCAAGTGATTTAAGTACTACTGAGAAGGAGACATAACCGAAAGCTCTTCCAAAATGTATAAATCCTAGACATTGTGAAAATTCATTGCAATTAGTCCTTCCCACAACTTCATTGAATGATGTTATGTGGTCCATTCTGCTAAATCCGCGACGAAATCCGTCTTGTTCCCTCCCCTTATTAAAACCTATATCGCTTTCAGTACGATTCAAAATAAGTTTGGTGAACATTTTGTATAGAACTGACAGTAGACTAATTAGTATGTAGTTTACGGCACGTTCTTTGTCTCATTTATTGTACAACAAAATGTTAAAATTATTCTATCTTCACGGTACTTTTCTCTTCCTCAGGCACATTCATTATAATTTGTCAAGTTCCCATTTGATGGTTTTACACCATTTAAACGTCTCTGCTATGAGTCCATCTTCTCCTGAGAATTTTATGTTCTTCATCTTAGAAGTACTTTACTCACTTCTTTTTTTCATTACGTCAGGGCATCTACATAATTTTCTTCTGCATGTTCTTTTCCTAGTTCTTCTTTTTGTTCTTCGGAATAGTACAATAATCTGTAAAATTTTCAAATACTTTCATTATTTCTTCTTTATTGAGTGTTACAGTTACGTCTGGTCCCGTCTCTTAACTATAGTCATTTGTTTTTTCCCTAACATGAGCTGTTGTTTGATTTTCTTCAGGCTCATGTTTTCCTCGATTGTATTTCTAACAAGATTTTTGTTTTATCTTCGTACATATTCTCTTAGTTTCTTTATTACGGTTTTATTTAGTTCTATGTACTCAATCCCTTTCATGTAATTTTCGTCTCCTTTCATTTGTCTTTTTCCTCTAACTACAGTTCTTTACGAATATAAATTTACCCAAACTATAGATTTAAAACCTCAAATTGCACAGAGAAAGGAAAAGAGAAAAATATCAACAGATTATAAAAATATCATATATATATATGGAGTTACTTACCCTGTAGTTTTAAAGACTGGACCAACGTTACTGCGTCTGAGCCCATGGCGGAAATGTGAAAATGTATTTTAATAGTGCATATATCTAGACTTTGGCAGTACCATGATGTATCAGCTATATTGTTCGTGGTGTTAAAAGTATGAATATCTTTCGTCAGTCTATACCTACGAAACGAGACTGAATATCCACGAGGTTGGGCCTATTTTTTAAAAAAAACATATTGGATTTCGAGTTGTCATGAAAGGTTGTGCATTGGTGCCACATAAATCCTTTCCAAATGTGGCCGTCCTAAAACAATATTTAACCCGGCCCCTGGACCTCTAAATGACCTCTTGTTTTTTTTTTCAAAACTAGGAATAAACATAAGCTACCAGTTTCTACATGTTAGGGTTCAGGTAGTTATGATAAGTTTTGCATTGGTGCAAAATTTAGCCACGCCAAATTTGCACCTTATTGGCCGTTAAGCGTTTTTGGCGGGTTACAAACAAAACATTTATCGGGTTCCTGTGCCCAGATAAATATTTTTGATTCGACTGTGTTTCGGCGAACAAACATAGCATAACATGCTGCAACTTTTGCACGCTACTCAAATCCTAATTGCTAAAATATCGACTATTTTTGGGCCTTCCAAAAATTGAAATTTTCTCGGGCCCCCGGGATCCGGATAAATATTTTTGCACCGGTTTATTTTCGGGAAACAGGCATAACGTACATTCTACAGCTTTCACACCTTACTCAAACTCAACTGTATATTTCAAGAGGGTCCAAAAGCGTAAAAAAAGGTTTTAGAAATTTGAGTTTGAGTAATGTGCAAAAGTTAGAGAACGTTACGTTCGAAGGAAAACAGAGCCGGATCGAAAAAATATTTAGCTGGGTATGAATGAATGCTAAGGTATCTTAGGCTCAAGTCGAGATTATACTAGTTGTAAAGATTGATATATCTTGTAAAGGCAACATTTGAAAACAGCAGAGCAGCTACTCATCTTTGCCAAGTTGTCACATAAGTCAGATTCAGTTTTCTTGACAGACCCTTGAGGAGGTTTTATAAAACGTTAATAAATACAAAGTAAACAGTTTTTATTAAAGAATATTTAGCTGATTTTTAACAACAAAAAATATTTTTTAATGAATGGTTTATTTGTGAAGATATTATTGACGTCGGAAAAATATATTTTTAAATAACAGTTTTAAAAAGTGCACTCATTTAACAATTTGCTGAGTGTTCATTTTGTTTCCTCTTATATTTAATTGTATATGTGTTTTAACATTTCAATTCCTCACGCGGGAATATGTTTTATAATTTTACATGTTATACAGTTTACTGTTACTATTATTTTTTGGTATATTTTATAATTTTTGATCTAATCTAAATTTATTGCGACGTTTATTGCTTTGGCATGGATTGTCTTTGGGATGAAGGACTAAACAATGTGTGGAGATTCCGTATCTTTTCTGATTCAGAATAGTAATTGATATGTTAATTTTCTTAATTCCAATTAACATTCAGTGACCTCTTTCCACTGATAATCGGGTTTGTTGATGTTCGTACAACGTTCGATATTTATAAATATTAGTTTTAGTTGTTAACTTCCTCTAATATATTTGCCAAACTTGTCTTTTCTATTTCATAGAGTCTAATATTTGCCCTTTTAAAGTTCATTTAATTGACTTGTTACCTTTGTCTAGTGTTTTCTTTTAATGCCTGTATCCTAGATTCTTGATTATGCTCATAAATTATGCTAGATTTTTTATTAATGAAGGGTTTATAATTAGATAGGTGTTGCTCAGTACTTGGTTAATGTTATCGTCTAATTCCTCGTAAGTGTTATATGATCTATTAAATCCAGGAAAAAAATAGTAAGGAAGGATAATCAAAATTTTGTCTTATTTCACACCATTTCCGTAATCAAGGATTTATTTGTTTTATTTTATTTCTCTCATTTCTGAGTATTGTACAAGGTATATAATAACTGGTGTATACAGTTATTGTGTTCTTCTAGTTTCTTTATCCTCATATCTTTCTGTGACCAAAGTCCAGTCTATTGCTGAAAATATTTTTTTCGGTTTATTGGAAAATTTGTAACACTAGTATCGTTAATTGTAAGTAATTTTATCCATGCCTATTCTTCTAGAGTGTTACCTAATGTATCATATATTTTCCTACTATGAATAAGAGTGTCTAACTAAAGATCATCCTTATATTACTGGGTGTGATATTTGATTACAGAGTTTTTCTAAGACAGTGATTGAAAATTTTGTAATATTTTTCTTACAGTATGTACATATTTAATAAGATAAATTTCATGCTTAATATCCACACGTGTTTTATATTATTTCAATTGAAAAAGTATATTACTAATGTTATGGAATATTCTCATATACATAAATTTCTACTCCTGACCCAAGTCCTATTCTATATTGGGTTATCAATTATGTCATTTTATTGTAACTATTTAAGGTTTATTGATACGAACTTCAAATACAATATATCCACCCTATATGCTCAAGGATGAATTTCCAATATCGTTTTCCTTTATGTCACTTTTTGACAAAACTCGGCAACATATTTAAACAATGCTATTAAACTCGTTTACAATATTTGTAAACTTACATTATATTTATTCAATACTAATAACATATTTTCAGGTACAATCTTAGCATTTTATTTAACGAGTCTGTATAATCATTTTAAATTGTACATAAACAATTTCCCGGTATCGTTTAAGAAATTATCACATATATTTAATAACGTCTTTACAGTATTGATTTTAAACCAGTGCAACATGCAATTTAGACAACTCATAAATTGTGTATCAAATGCGTATGTGCTAAACTATTTATTGCATGATTAAGGTAAATACAGACATTACAATCAATCATTACTTAAACCTTATATAGTTCAAGAAACTTACAACAACACTAGTTTCAAAATTCGCAAAATATCTTAATTCGGTGGTAAATTGTTACCCCTTAATAAATTCTAGCGTAGCAATACTTCTAAATGTTTATTTCAATTTTTTGTCTGTTTCTCATACTCGTATAATTAAAATTCAAGATGTATTTGAATTGAAAATTCCCATTGAAAGTTTACATAAGCATCTGGAATCAAAGTATGAAGATGATCTTGTGCCACAATAAAGTGAGGGAAATTTCCATGAACATGTCAGAATGTTATTCCTTCGAGCAGCACTGGAGTAGTGTTGGGATTTCACCAAAAGAAGTAGGAGATATACTACTTATTAGACGATAAATAGCAATCTTATATTTTCTATTTATTTATTATAGGCAGTGAGCTCTTTTATAGTTTTTAACTAGTGAAGATGCTAACCGATTTTAATCTTGAAAACTGAATATCGTGACTAAAGCTATATATTTGCAAATAATTTGTAAACACGATAGAAAAGCTTTCGGAGTTTTCTCTCACAAGTACATGTATGCTCAGAATAAAAGGACTATAAGTGAACGTACTTGTGAAGCTTAAAAGCAAAAGCTGAAATCTCCACGTTTGTAGGAAACAGAAATTTTGATGTTGTTACCTTGAACTGTCTACATTAATATAAAAAACTCTTAGTGGCAAAACAGCTCAGAAACGTATATTTTTAACAGTTATAAACTAGCATTAGAAGCAAAGTTTTGAAACTCCAAGTTAATTTTTCTAAAATTTTAAAACCAAAGTGAACAAAATCCCTTCCACCAATCGGAGTGTTCCGTTCCATTCAGTCACATAACCTGTACCTTTCATGACTACCTGCTGTTACCAGTAATAGTGTTTTTTGGTTGGTGGTGTGGATATTTATTGTGTTTTACACTGTGTCATGCTAAGTTTTCTTTAAATGTGCTAATATTGTAAACTTTTAAAAAAAGTTTAAGTGTAATGGAAGCTGTCTTAGAATATGGCATTTGTTCCTGTGTTACCCAGAAAAAACAAGGAAGAGGCCGAATCTTCCTGAAAATTGAAGACGGAATGTCGCCAGAAGGAAGCTGATAATGTGAGTAAATTCACTTTATGTTGATCATGTTTGTCTCAAAGTTAACTAAGTTCACAAAACATAAACTGTACCTTGTTATTATCTCTCTAATGATTTAGTTTTATATTTTATACCAACGCTAACATACAATCCAAACTAAATAATAACACAGGTCAACAGGATTTCGGCAATATGGATGAAACCAAGTGTTTCCATACTTATTTTATTTTGTCTTAACATGTATCAAGCTGGAGTGTACGCCAAGAAATAGATACAAATGGACATACCTAGAAAAAGTAAAGCAGTTTTGAAAATTGGCCATATGACACAGTTCAAGGTACTGAGTATTATAGTAAATTTGCGACCTTGGTGTTCTACCTCTTGCTCCGCAGTATTGAGAAATAGCACCCAAGACAATTTATTGTAAATATCTCATTTGAAAAACATTTTGCTCTAACACAAATTTACGTAAAATTTTCTACAAGAAAGATTATTTCCATATATCTTCTAGGATGAACTGTTTAGTTTCTATACGTAATTGAAATTAAGATATTAGGTAAATAAATTATAGTGTAGCAATATTTTTCAACATTTCGTAACAGCTTTTATTATTAGCCATACAACTGGACTCAGAAACTGTTAAGACCTGGAATCAAAGTCGTTCTTTCCTCAAAAAAAGTAGTTTATTAAATTTTGAATTCTATTTGGACAGCATAAAATATCGTAAGATACTACGTTTATAACGGAATAGCCACAATATGCTACACATATATGCATAATTTATTAGTAACAACAACGACGAAAAACATAAATAATTATTAGGGTTAAAATATTTATTATGGAAATTATCAGAAAGATGCATTTAGTATGATAAGGCTAATGTCACACTAAGCTTGGCTAAGCAAACTCAATTTATGAAATAATGAAACACGTTTATTGATCCTATCTTACATCTAACAAGTTTCTTCTTTATACTATCAAAAATTCATAAGTGTAAATTTTTTGAAATGTCACAACTTACTTCCCAGTTAAGTATTTTAAATAAAAATGTATTTCTTAGCGTAAAATCTAAAAGGATTTTCCATCGAACAGTTTAAACTTATGGTGCTTTGCTTAGCATTATACCCAATGATTGTTTCTTAATGACATGGAACTGATATAAACAAACTTTGGTCTGACCTGTTATATATATATATATATATATATATATATATAAACATTAGTATTAGGTATCCTAGATTACAAAATCATAAACCTAAGATTGATTCATTCAATTACTGAGGTACTTCATTAAAAATAAACATTTCGCAAATACACGTAATGCAATATTGAAACAAGAATTATTAAATTCAAAGACCTATATGAAACAGTTCGATTGCTTTAAATTGTCATTCATAGCAAACTATGATGTAGAAAATTCAGAGTTTGTTTAGTTGATGCTATTTATTAAATTAACCCATTTGCACTTCCCAACTTCTGTAATGTCAACTGACAACTTAAACATTTTCACTACCTAATCATCCTGATATCCAGCATAACTGTTTATCATTTCCATATGTATTATGCGATCATAAATTATCACCTGAAATACAAGATATAAAACGGTTCATGAATATGGCTACCGAATAGTTCATGGATAATTTTATTTAATATCGAAGGGACAGTTATCAATGCCCATTTTATCCTCCGTAACTATCGCTCAAAGGATGGAGGTAATCTTAAAAAGCATTACCATTTCATTTTATCATTAATCTAAAAAACATTATTATAAAGCACAAATTCCTTTAATAATTAATTTATCCGAATAAATTTTACTGATTCTTTTTCACTTTCTGGTAACAGTGGGATAAGCATCCCTATTGGACACTATTTTTCTATTCGAGGAATAACTAATTGGAAATGTATGATTTATATACTCATACTAATATAGAACACATTCTCAGAACCATTGTAGCGTTATATTATTTCTTGTGTAAATACATTACTTTGTTACATATAAACTCATAGTAAACTTAATTACTTTAAAGCATTTGAATGTTTTAATGCCTTTAAACATGGACTCTCTAAAAGAGCGCAACGTACATAAACGTCTGGTCGACGTTTCCTACAATTTTAACTAAACACCAAAGACAACGTTGAGCATCTCATAAGAGCTCTAGCTCATCTCATGCAGCAGTGAAATTGTCCGTCTCTGACTTTGCGAAGTCACCTAACACTATACAACTAACCAGGTAAAAATACTTAATAGACTTCGCAAATCTCGCTACAAAACGAACTTCAGTGACCTCAAAAATATTTTCTCACTTGTTACTCACATGATACACTTCGATTATTATTTTATAGTGTGTCGTTTAGGATGCTATGATAACTCCAACCTGAATTTGACAAGTAGGTGATTGTACTCCTAGTTTCTAGTAACCATTAGGTAACCTATTAAAACCATTTTGAAATATTCAAATTTTGTAAATATAAGAAAATCTGCAATTGTTTTCTTTTGAAGACATTTATGCCTTCCTCATACCTCTTCTCGTAATGATATGGTTAGGATTACCAGCTTCACCAAATATTTATGGGATTTAAAGGTAGGTAAAACATTGAAAAATCGTCAAGCGAATATTAATAAATGAAAAAAAGCATTGCGGTAATCCGAATAGGCCATGTGTGATAAGAGTGATAATGAGGAGAAAGTACGAGGTGACAGGTGACTGGGATTGCTGGATTAAATAAGTGAACATCAAACAATTAACAGAGTTTTGTTTGGTGAAGTGAAATTGTCGCTACTGATAACCCGAAAACTGAAATGCATTACTTCCAATAGAGACTGAAAATCCCATGTCTTAATATATTTTAAAATATAAAATATAATTTTACTAAAATGATTAGCTCGGCAATAATTCTGTGACGTGCAAATATAACTATGGAGAACAGGGCTAAGTGACTAGTGTTTATATTCATTATATTGTAGAACTAGTCGGCAATTAATCAGATGTAATTTTATAGTGAAGTTACTTTGCGTCTTTGATATATGAGTTTGAAAAGGCATATATGCTTATTTGGAATTCAATTTTTCAATATATAAAGTTAGTCAATTGGCTATTTGTTAAAAAAAATGCGACTGTTTAAAAAAAATTGCCTACACAATGTAAAAAAAGTGGTCTGACAAAAATCTTTGCACTTACCTTAAGTAGCAAAGGCTTTATCTTTTAGTATTTGTCTTCTAACGAATTTCTTGAAACGTGCGCCATAAATTCGTTTTGATTTAAAAGCCGCAATATTTTTAAAATTAACAGGATTTGCTAGTATTTCCCGTACATAGCCAATATACTGAAAATATTAATATTTGATTGTTAGCCAGTGAAACGCAATAAATAAATAAAGACTAGTTTCTATATAAATCAATGTATAAGTGTATATTTTTATAGTGTACCAGCTAAAGTACTCGTCCGTTGGAGCTGGGTCAATACAATATGTTGACAACAACAACAGCAGCACCTCTACTACCACCATCACTACCAGTACCACCACCACCACCTCCACCACCATCACCTTTACCACCACCATCACTACCAATAACACCACAACCATTACCACCATCACTACCAGCAAAACCACCACCACCATTACTACGACTACTACTACTGCTAACACTACTATTAATAATAATAAAAATATTATTACTCGCAATAATACTATAATGATTTAAAATTATTAATCTAAATATTTGTATTTGAACAAACTAAATTTAAATTTAATTATTTTTAAACTATTTACTTATTTCTGAACCTTGATTTAACTTAAAATGGCAAACAATCTATTTTTGCATTTTTATAAGGAATAAAATTAAAGTTCTTATTAATTTGTTCGTGACACAGTCACTTCCAGTTATTAAAAATATTGAGTCGGGTGTAGTATCTGTTTATGAGCAGAAAATTATTGCAATATTTTAAACCTTTTTGGCAAAATGACACACTTTCAGTCATTTTTATATAGAGAGAAGAAATTGATAATTTTGCTCTTCCCAACTTTCTTTGGTAATAACATATTACTATGAAAGCTGCTGAGAAACAGGATTGTCATTGTTAAATTTCCATATATGTACACGTAAGAGAATCGACATCGACAGTGCCTAGAATGATCGGAAAGTACTCAATTATCCAGTTTTCAAACATAGTTCTAGATGCAGAAACATGTAAGAGTGTGTTGAATTGTAGTTTTATAAATGCCAGGATGCCCAGATTGTCAGTCACGCGAAAATAAATATATGTAAGTGCAGCGAATAGCCATGAATGTCTGTGTCAAAAAGCAGAAACTTTCCAGGAGATAACTGGTATATTGGATGAAACATTTTGGTAGGTATATTTGAATCAAATATAGTGTTCAAATGGTGTAGATAATTTAAATTCGATCGAAACGACAAAAGTGACAACGCAAAACGAATATATCAGTTTACATTTACATATATTGCCCTGGGCAGAAGTGTGCTTGCAATAATCTGTGCAAAGCGGCGTCTCAAATTTGCTGAAGAAATAAACATCATTTCATAAACACTGCACACAATTTTTATAACAGAATTGCAGATCTGATCTGTTGCACAAAGTTTGTACCTTATGTGTTAGCAGCTGAATACAACTGTAGTTGTGTCACGACATGTTAAGAATTGTAAGGGAGAGCAAATGCTGACATAAATTTCTTGAGGATTACGATAGCCCGTGATGAAACGTATGTATACTTGCACGGTAAGGAAACAAAAGTCTAATCATCACAAAATGTTGAACGATCCGAATTACGGCCAAAAAGAATACAAATGCGAATTTCTCATGTTAAACGTGTACTTCGGCTGAGGAAGGAACAACCATTCAAACTTTGCTCCACTTGTTTTCAGTATGAATGCAGATTTTATGTAAACATTATACTCCGATTACGTCAAAAATATACAGACAAAGTCAGAGATTGTACATCCTGATAACCGAGGTCACTATTTATTATTGGGTTGATTTTAGTAAAGGTCCAGACACAAGTTGACCCATAAATGTCTTAGCTTCTAATTTAGCACAGTACGCTTTCTTCGTATTTCCTAAGTTGAAAACGTATTTGAACATTAAGATATTTCAGATTCTAGATGAGACACAAAAGAGCTGGTTTGACCTTTCGGTTATTTTAGGACTGGATTTTCATATAACGTTTCAGAACATATGAGATGCTGCGAGCCGTGTGTTTTATACAATTCTTTTCTGGAATTATGAAAATAAAAATAATATTTCTTAGTTAAACATTATGTATCATGTACCACCAGAATAAGTCGTTAATTTAATGTTCAGTTGCATCATTAATTATGTGTCAAACCTAGCAAAATCTGCCATAGCATCATAGATTTAAGTAAATAAGTAGTATCTCCGAAGATCAAGATCTAGTTAACTTATACGAAATATTATACACTAAAATCCTCTGTACTTATCTATAATATTTGTAAATTCATACCTTGCAAACTGAAATAGAAAAAGTTTTATAAGTATACATTGATCACGGTATTACAGTATAATTTACTTTCTAACATAAAACCTCCAAAACTCACTTCTGCCTTTTCGTTCACTGCATGAGTTCATTGTTACGATTTAATTCAAAAACCCTAACTTTCATCAACAGGAAAACGAATAAAAGTAGATTACTAACATATAAATTCCCACTGTCCATCCCAATTCATACTCTGAAAAGCATCTCAATAATTTTGATAGTAATACATTCCAGGTTGGATACTTTATTACAATGTGTTATTACGCATTTCTAACATTCAGTACAGAACTGCAATAGCATAGTTTACATTATATAACATTATTCTACTAATAAGAATACACACTGAAACACGCTTTTGGTTTGCACTAGAAGGTCAACTGAAGTTCACTTGATTGTTTCAAAAAGTTAGAAATTCATTAAATACCAGCTGTTTGGTTTCGAATGTTGCTTGAAAACTACAAACTATTTTGGGCGGAGGCCTTAGGCGCCTTGGCCCGTCCGACGACCGTCCGAAAACTTCTGATTTTTCCTCTCGATGCTGAGTCAACACAAAAATTCTTGACCCTCTCACCGGGAATCGAACTCAAGCTCGTTAGTACGGAAGTGAGCTAACCTATGTAGGAGGCTTGACACTATGTTTCTTAGTAGACCAAGTGAAAAGTAAAATGTGTTAGAAATAATAAAATATTGCCTTGTTAGCATCAATATAATCTTCATATCATGTACTCGAAATTATCCATATTATTGTCATGGAAATACTGAAGCATTTCCAGGTACTAAAACTGAAGATACCCTTATATATTTGATTCCAATTTCTTGCAAAACATCTTAGTAATATATATTTTGAAAAGAGTTATTCATGTTTAATTTACATAGGGCTATATGCTATGTTTGTTACAAACATATAACAAAAGAAATTGCTATAGCGTAATACAATAGTGCCTCGTCTATTTTTCTCGTGATGTGCTTTTTGTCCTAATTTTTGTATACCTGCATGCGCCAGTGCTGCTTTATACACTTATCCTCCAAGTATTAATAATATAACAATAGTAATAATACTCAAAATAATAGCTATAATACGGGTTCATCTAGAAAGTACGTTTACCTTACGGCCAACATACAACATTGAATGGTAGTTCGCAAGTGCGGGAGATTCATGACGTCGCAATCGTATGCACCAGCTGCCATTTCAAACTTTTAACGGCTGAAGGGAATGGTTCTTATTTCATCCCTCTCAGAATGTCAGTTTCGAACTGTGATAAACTTTTCAAACAAACAGAACATAGAATTTAACGAAAACAATCGTCAGCTATATTTAGTGGACGCCATGAGCAAGCATTCCTAGTGCTGGCAGTTTTCAGAACTTTGATAAAATGTATTTGAAGGGAGCGTAGTGGGTGGCCATCAGTTTTCATGGACGACCTTATGAAGCCTGTAATGCAACGCATTTTGGTGAATAATTGCTTCATGATTACGGAACTCAGCAACCATTTCCGGCAGATTTAAGTGTCCTAATTACCACGAAATTGTAAAACTGGCCGGCCCCGATCTTAGGCGGCAGACGTCTACGAGACAGGGATAAAAACATTAATCCTTCGGAACGAAATTTCTCTCAAACCTGGCTGGAAATATGTTGTTAAATTGCTTAACAATTGTTGGAGTTGTTTGAATGAGCGTTTCCTACAAATTAGATATTCTTAATGTAGAGCGAGACTCCATAGCCTAGTGGTTAGAGCGTAGGACTTATGTCCGCGTGGTCCCGGGTTTAATTCCCGGCTGAAGTCTTACTTTTCGGCGTTCACCAGCGTCGTGAGGAAAACTGGGGAGTCACGTGAATAGAGACATGACGGCCACTCGCTCTAGAAAGCCCCAAATACGCCTGTTCATGGCTAGATGACGCGCAATGCTTACCACACTGTCGTCACTCAGGTGGATGCAGTTTCACCAGGTGCGGACAGAGGGCGTTACGGCAGGTTCAGGACCAATCGGTATGTAATGCCGGTGGTTATGGTTACATGTAGAGGGCCGCACGAAATCTTCCTTTGTGGAAGCCCCTCGCGAAAGAGGCAGATAAGTTCCCAGTAACGACTAGTAACTATTCTTGGATTATGTATTTATTTCACAAATGTTTCACATGCATTTAACAACGATTTTTTTCCATCAAAATAAGAAAAGTGGACATTTTTTATACATGAAAGAAAACATATGTTACACGAATACGAAGTGTTTTGGTCTAAATATTGACATATCTCAACTAATAAGGAAACAGAACGAAACACTTATACGTACTGCATATATCTGCGAAACTTTTAAATTGGAGAATGCAACTTAAAAGTGAAGTTCATTCCTTAAGTAATACACATTCATATTTTTTTTAGTTAATTTCTTACCCTGTAAAAAATATATCTATGTTCAACTCTCAACAATAAACTTTACTTCAGTAGATGAGTTAAATGTGATTTTGATTTTTCTTACGAATATAATACATATTAAGTTATCACCTTCTGTGATTATACTTCATTTAATACTACAGTGTTCCCTAGTATTACGCTTACGACTTCGAATTCACTCATCATAAATATTTTTACAAAATTTATTTTTTGTACCCATGTTAACTATTCATCCTTGTAGTTATGGCCACTAATTTTAATCATTCCTAATGGTTTCCACAAACACCGGAAGAAAACATTCAACTTGTGCCATGCGCATTTGAAAAATATAAGACGATCTATTTCTTCATATAAATAGATAAATCAGGAGTAGTAACTATGTTCATTAATACAGCAAGGAGGGTTATGTTTGTTCAGTAGCAATTTATTGGAAACCAAAGTCTTTAAATGAGATGAAATACTAACACTTATGGAGTCGAATTTTGTAAATACATTTTACAACACTAACATTTTGTAAAAATAATGGTCGCGTAGGGTGTTTAAACACCTGAGGTATTTATATTGTATTTTATTTATTTAATAATCCATGTCCTATTGATCGAACAATGATATTTAATTAAGAACAATATAATACTATTTAAATTAATAATTTATATGTTCATAACAGCAGATACTGGACTCAAAACCAAGCTCGAGAATTGGTTCTGTTTCAATACTCTCTTTTAGTTTCTCGTCGCTACTTCGTCAGAAATTGGCTGGAGTGTTGGTCATGTACTTATAAGTATAGTTACGAATGTGGACAGTAACTTATTTCTCAATGAATAATTGGAAGTATTCTGATTGTGTATTTGTATTCCGTGCAGCTGGTTTGACTCCAGGAAGATTTGCAAACATATTTTGATTAATGAACATAATGTCTCTGGAAGCAAGATTTCTTCCATTTTGCTTTCTTGTCCTTCATACGTAATAAATGATTTCATTATCTTAGGGAAATAACTCTGCTGAACCATCATTCTGCATTACATGCTGCTGATTTGACCTTTCTCCTAGGAATTATCAGAATCGTCACATCCAGATTTACGCGTATCGATTACAATCTCATATTAATATTCGCCAAAATCGACGCTCTTCATATTAAGATATACCTACTGCAGTGTAACCAAGTTGAAAACCCAAAATAATGAAGATTATATGGCAACAGCAAGTGAAAGAAATAATCAATTATTTACATCATATTATTAGATTAGTGGTCGAATGGAGTCTTTGAACACTCTAGACGGAATAAACACCGTCTGACAATGCCACCAGAAATAGTGAGGATTAGGATAGTAAACACGACGGAAGTGGTCGTCACCTACGACGTCATACTGACAGACTCTGACGCTACCCGCTGTAAGTACAGCGACGAAACCGAGATTTCCTAACTGATTTGGCCGAATGGTCAAGACGTTCGCTTCTTGAGTGAAAGTCCTGGGTTCAAACCCCTCTTAAGTCAACACTTTTTCTTTTTTTTCTTTCGAAATATAATTTCATATTCTCGTATATATTATTAATAATTGCTTTTTCCATTTTTCGTACATTATCTTAAACTAGTGACCATAGGAAAGTGGAGGTTAGGTAAGGTTAGGTGCGGTCATGTATCTTTACATTTTCCCCTCTCAAATCCTAGCGCGAGACGCTCTTCTACTTCCGCCGTATTTACTATTTTAATCCCCATTTCACCAGAAAAGGACGCATTGAGCTAAACATGCCATATGATAAAATAGAAATCGCCTGAAAGACATTGAAGGTTGCATGATTGTAGACCGTTTCTGTGAACGTAAACACATTGACACGCATACGTGGGGTGTTCAAACACCTCGCACGACTAGTACTGGGTTAACAGTTTGCGGTGTAACATAATTTTGTATAAATCTAGCAAGAAACTAAACTTGTACAAACGAAAATCCAAACTTACTGGTAACGTTAGAATTATCTATACAATCTGAAATATAATAAAAAAAATAATTGTAAATAATTACTGTCCACATCAAAGTCATGAACCCGAGAATTCAAGAGGTATAAGTACATTTTCGAATAAAACATTTGGAGGTAACATTATATATATATATATAACCCAAAATATATGTGCCACAAAAGTGTTATATTGTGTACATGGATACATTGAGGTTCAATTGTTATTTGTAAAAATATGACAATTTTGTGGCATATATGTTTCGGGGTATATATATAACAGGTTACCTCCAACTTTCTTTATTCGAAACAGCACTTAGACCCCTTGTATTCTCGGTCCACAATTTAAATAACTAAGCATACATGCCGCATTTTAAGTATTAATCTGATGTGGTAAATGCCAGAATGTTCCGAAAGATGTAGTCAGATTGGAATTCTGAGTACCAGTTTCACTCAAGGTAATCTCTAGCGAAACACAGTTGCTTATGTTTTACTGTTAATCTTATCTTGATAGAACTTACCATCTTGAGTGGCAAGAAAGTGAGGGTATACGTGTACTGTGCTTTCCCTGTTTTATGACGAAATAGTTTCAGGAAAGGCGTATATCCATGACATACAAAAGTTATGTGTGCTATGTCTAGGGAATATTTAAGGTACAGTATATTAGGAAGAAATACCTTCCAAATGAAAGCAACGTTAACTTTCTACACCGCTAATAATGCGTTTCACCAATCACTACACGGTACACCGAGCTGTAACTTTTCCTCCAGACGGAAAAAATGTGGGAAGAACAACACCACAGTGATTTCTATGACAATAATAAAAAATGGAAATGTATTTGAGACTTGGATATGTTTCGAAAAGTTTGCAAGTTTCAAGTATTACTTACGCATGTTGTTTACGTTTTTATGTATATAATCCAGAACCCGTCACGAGTAAGATCAAGCTCTTTGTGATTGTTAGTCAGTAAGTTTTTTTTTCAAAGTTCACCATTCAGTTTGTGTTGGTTTGACATCATATCTGGTACAAACTTATCATTAATTCTACTTTACGTATTCTTTGTGGACAGTTGAAAATAGTTAAAGTGGAAAGGTTGAACACTCGAGCACTTATCATGAAAATTATAATGGAATGTATTCTTATATACATATATATAAATGTGTGTGTGTGTGTGTGTGTGAGAGAGAGAGAGAGAGAGAGAGAGAGAGAGAGAGAGTGAGA
>JAGDQP010006681.1:28062-41370 GCA_022664845.1 Lepisma saccharinum | reverse complement strand
TATTATTATTATTATTATTATTATTATTATTATTATTATTATTATTATTATTATTATTATTACATTAGTTCGGTGAAGCTGCTAGAAGATTAAAACGGACAGGAAATTTGAATGACTTTAACTGCTGGTGATAACATTTGAAAGCTCAATTGCATAATACAGTACATGTTTTTGGTAGTTTGTTTAGACTATGTAATTATTTCCATCACACGAATTGCCTATTTTCCGATTTGAATTTTACATTAGAGCGGCATAATCCACATCATCTCTCCCTTAAATGACAGATTTGCTGCAGCGTATTTTTCATGGTTAATAACAGAATCAAAGGATATATGTTCTTAATAATACGACATAAAATCTTACTAAGAGCAAGATTGCTTTGAAAATATGTTATTACAACCAAAACCTTTTAATGAACTATAAACTTTGTAGATCCGTTTTGACATATTTTAAAATGCTATTGTCACAAACAGTTGCGCAGTGGTGTTCCGTGTAAAACACGTCTATTTTAAACCAGTTTTTAAAGTAAACAATTAACGCTAGTTTTTCAGAAACCTGTGTTGCTGCGTTTGCAGGGTAAGTGACGTTAGAATCTAAACAAATCCTGTAACGCTTAAACTAACGTTCTACATGTGACACTCTTAACTGATATAAATAGTTCCTGAACGATAAATCCACACACTAGTCATCAATAAGTTTCTTAGACAAACCAACTTGGAATCTCAGAATCTCCATTCTGTATCCTCTCGTTATTTTGTTCGAAATGCAAATTACGTTAATTTTTTATTTCTTAATTTTGACAGCTTATGGAAATTATCTATCTTCCTTTTAGGCTTATGAAGCATCGTTCTAATTGTTTTTATTTTCTTATCTAGAACTATGAAGTTTTACCTGACACTTTTTATCAATATCGATTATCAGAAATGACACAAAATTAGAGCACTTAATTATCTGATTTATTTTCCCACATGAAAATATTACCTTATAATAACGTAGATAATATCATGGTTATGACCTTAATTCTATGTCACAGTTATTTAAATCTTAGTATAATAATTGTCGTAAGCTAACTTATAATTTCATATTATCAATAATCACCCTTCTCATTGTATATAAAATCACAGATTAAAAGTATTGCTATCCTTGCCATGAAAGGAATTTTATCTTTTTTTCAGTTTTCAATAACGGCGGATACCCTCCTATAGCTAAACGTAGCATTTTATTTCAGTGCTACCATCGACTCTACTAGACTTGTAGTGAATTATGTAGTCGAAATAACTGATATATAAGTCATTGAGTATATCCTGAAAAAAAACTTCGCCGCTTCGACAGTTTAGTATTAATGAAAATGTTATAAAGGTATTTGCAAAGTTATTGTGAGAATATTTTCTTTTGTTTAATGAAAATATGATACAAGAATCTACAGAAAGTCACATAACATAATATATGGCGGTAAAAACATAAAAAGAAAGACTGATAAATAAATTAATGAATGTTATGTATAAATAAATATTAGTTCTTCCCAAAATATATGATTATGTTACCTTTAACATTAGTAATGTAGCTAACCATGTCCGGGAGCAAACACGTTTGGAACTATGTATGAATTACATGTTGTTAAATAGAATATCCGTGTCTGGTTCTGAGAAATCCGACTTCATATATACAACGTGTATAAATATGGTTTGAAATTACAGCAAAAATATTTAATTAGCAAAGCTTTAAGTTATCAAACAAATTATCAATAAAGATCTAACCTTTCTTTGTTCCAAGTGGACGAAATCTGCACACTGTAATATAAGAACAATATTATATTGTTGAGTACCTTAGAATAAAAGTAATTCTAACATTACGATACATCATCTAAGAGATATTTGTCAAAAAACAAACGTACAATTAGACACGAACAAGAAAAAATACGTTAACTCTTTACGTATAGGCTTTGACGTTTCACCGAGAACGACATTTACTTCATTACACGTTAATTCATATCTCTATGTAGTGGTAGCGTGCTTTGTTATTTATTGGTGATATTTTAGTCATTTTAATATTTTAAAGAACTTTTATACAGCTCCTTCCTACACTTTCTACTTAAAATAACTTGAAACCTTTTCATCACACTCTGTGCATAAGCAATTATTAATCACGTTCCTGCGTGTATTCTTTATCATATCGTTAATTGCTTTGTTTCTAATACATTTATTATCAATTCCACACTGTATATATGTCAAGCTCATTTCTCCTCTATATCCTCATATTGGTATTATGTCCTTGATGGGGTTAACTAATCACTTCCAACAACACTAAGATCAGTACAAAAAATAATGGTTTTCATACATTATATCACAGACAATTGCATTATACAATATGTGTTCAATGATTTGTTCATCAGTTTATGGAATATATATTTCTTCATAATCTATATATTTTAGTATATAATATTCTCACCTTAATTCACTGTTTAAGTCCTACTTAAAATACTCTGCATACGATAAAAGTTGAATGTGCAATATAGTTTTACGTATCTCTGGAAACGTTAGTTGCGTTTTCGTTTATTCTAATATCCAAATCAATTTATTACTTTATGTTCCGTATTTGTCAACTGTTTTCTTTACTGTTTTATCGATTGTTATACTGCGAAAGGAAACTGAGTGTCTTGGATAAGTAACATTATTGGCCGTAACATTAATGTTCATACTCAATGTATTCAAATTATCACTTTTTAGAAACTTTCAAAATATTAAGACATAGTTACACAATATTGTTCTCTTAGTTGATATTTTTCAAGTTATTTGTGTTCATTTTATATTTGTACGCTTTGTTATGAATTCAATTAGGCAATCGATCTGGATTTGTGGCTCATATTGTCACGCCAATGTTTTTTATACTTTCATTACGAATTAGAATGTTTACAAGTTCACTTGTCAAATACTTTTTGAAAATAAATAATGTTACGTAATTCTGTATAGTTTTCAGTAATACATGTTAAAACAGATTTTCCATAATTTGAAAACCAGCACCCTGCTATTAGAGGTACGCAATTTTTCCCTTAGATTTCTTTATTCGTTTTACCGGACATGTTCCATACTCGTTGCAGGATCTTCCCTAAAGGTGTATTAAAGGTCAGCTAATATTTACATTTTACTTTTTATAATATACCAAGGAATTATAATTGATTCTATGAATGGCTTGAAGACTATCATTATTCATATTCTTGCACAAAGCGCATGATTAGTTTTTTTCGGCTTTTTGCTCACTCCCTGTCTATCAATTTCGCGAAATCGTGTTTCAGGCAGTGATATTTATCTAAATATTATGTAGAGAGGAACTCGTGAAAA
Organism: Lepisma saccharinum; assembly: GCA_022664845.1. NCBI lineage: Eukaryota > Metazoa > Arthropoda > Insecta > Zygentoma > Lepismatidae > Lepisma > Lepisma saccharinum. Next base: position 38,032 of record JAGDQP010006681.1, on the reverse strand, counting down.
ATTAGGATAATAACGTACAAGCTATTGGGGTTTCTGATATATAAACTAACATGTATACAACCGGAGCTTATAAAATATCATATTTGAAACTACATGCATAAAAATCTTTAGAAGAAAAGTCATTTACTTTCAAAGTAATTACATAAAATGTTAGAAAATATCCTATTGCGCAAAAATTATTATCTAAAAGAAAATATATTTCTTTTCTACATTGATAGTTCTTCATAACTCGATCTTTCACCTTTTGGCCTAAGTAACTAAGTCATAATTTCTGTAGCTATTCTGAAGTATGTACTGTTTATAAATAATATGTGAGCAGAATAGTGTAATTAGATATTCACTTTTAGCTTTCAAGAAATAAATAACTGTTCTTATCTTCATCAAATAATTAATCCACACGGCAAGTCATGGTAAACATAAATTAATTTTGGCAGATGGGAGACACTTGGTCATATTGGTTTGTAGTTCATAGTTTCTCTTCCAACACATTTCGTTTAGAGAAAGATAGGTAAAACATTGCGAGAACCTATAATTATTATTAGCACCGCATTATTGGTGCTCATAAACATTGTTTCGCTTTACATTCACTACTAGTTAAGGTATTGTTCCGATGAAGAATTCAACTGTTATTTTTTTCGTCCTAAGTGCCAATCACCTTATTTATTCTTAAAATACTTCAGTTCTTTAAATCTGTCTACAATGTTTGTACTATTTTCTTCCCGCAAGTTTATTTTAATCATCTTTGTGTATTTGCGTAATTAAGGTGTACGTTTCTTCTACGATTCTTCTCTGTTCCAACGATAACCCTATTTTCTCACAACCTGAAAAGTAAGAATCCTTTTTCGGGACACTCTGTACGCTCTATTTTCTACAATCTTAACCAGAAAATAATTAAATGTTCTATTTCGTAATATGAGATTCAAGAAAACCATACGTACTTGGCGCAGTAGGATAGTTGATACATTCTGAAATATGTAATAGAATTATTTAGTTATTTTTGTTTGCAATCCTGAATTGGAAGGAATAACAAGCTATGCACTATATTCAATTATAGGTAGCGCTTACATTAATATTTGTACCATGTTTTTATAATGAACAGAACTAGTACTTTCTTCAGATCGTTCAAGTGGAATACTTCTTCTTCAGAATATTTATATATGCAATTATGTTAAGCAATAAATGTTTAACCTAGATTCTATAAAATACATTTATTAAATTCAAATTTTCATATCGTATTTCAAGATTATTTGAAACTAGTTGACCTGCCAGCCCATTGGTGCGGCGTGAGTAAACTATGTTCTTACCCCCAATGCCGATGGGGGCTGAACGTGGAATTGAACAGCATCGGAATTATTATTATGCACCTCAGCGACCCCCAAAACACTTGATTCGACAGTAATATTAGTCACTTGTCATTCTTTTTAAATGTCACATCTTTCCACACCCACATTTCCTTAGTGGTGTTAGGGGTGTAATACCTAACTAGCTGCTGTTAGTGTGTTCATAGTCGTGGTGTTCAACATTTCACCACTTGGAGATAGTCAACCCGTCGAGAAACATTATAGTAGGAGTTTCCGTGTGCTATCCTTTGTATTATTACCACCGCCATTGGAATTCAATGAATAAATAGATGATAGATTATCTCTGAAGATAATATTTGTAGAATCATCGTGATATGATAAATTCCGTGTTCGATCCGGTGCCTAAACATGTTCGAAATATTATTCCAATCGGTGAATCACTTTTTGCGTGATGCTCATACAAACATAATAACTTTCAATATTGCATATATAGGTAAGTTATATTTTTTATGAACATGTTGCCGTCATTTGAATACGTTTTGCTATTCGGAGTTCCCTTCTAAATGAAACGTATCGATTTACGTAGACACTACAATTTGATTTTTTCCTATATAGAAATTAGGTTTTCCTTCTAATTACCTCTTCATCGAATAATCTTTCATTTAGTAATGTTGCAAAAAACACACACAAAATGAGAGTTTGCCGCGAATGGGACTCGAACTCAAATCTCCCAGTTTCAGTTCACTGAAAGCTATTAATTATCGCGTGATAATATTAACTTGTACCATTCACAAGGCCATTTGTGGAAAATGTAATAATATCTATTATTTCTCACTGCACGATTAAAAAACTTTCCTCAACTAAAATCTCCGTCTTTGGTCAAGCCTCGTAACCAGCAGCAAATACCTGAGAGAGTATCGAAGTGAACGTGCATTCTCTTTACGCAGAAAATTGTTCGTGCTTTGATGGTGTAATGGATAGCAGTATTAGCCTACAATTTACGGATTTGTTTTCGAGTCCCAGTCACGGCAGGCTGACTTTTTGTTGTTCTTAATTTGAACGTTTCATAGTAATGTTATTTGTAAAAATGATAATATCACGTGCAGTTCACTGCACGATTGCAGTAGGTTCCTCATCTAAAATTCCCCGCCTGTAGTCTAGCACCTAGGTTCCATAGGCAACAATTAAGATCTGGTAGAGTGTCGAAGCGATAAGTACATTTTATTGACACAGAGAATTGGCATTGTTGTGATGGTGTAATGAATAGCATACCTTGCTAGCAAAATTGATGCTAAGGGTTACAGTCCAGGTGCCAATTTTTCTGTGTTAATTGGAAAACTTGCTCTACACAAAATTATTTGTGAAAATGGGAATAACGTATAATTATTTATAAAGAAGGATATATTTCTTTGAAACATGAGTACCACTTGTACGCATCTAAGCATCAGGCCGGGTTAGGTAAGGGGGAAGGATGTGGAAACGTGTCGGCCAGAGACCGAGCTAAAGCGCCGTCACAGAATATGCCTGGTGTGATTGGGAAAACAACTGAAAAACTTCAGTGAGGTTAGTTGTCTAATAGGATTGAACCCAGGACTTTCCGAATACTAAGCAAATGCTGTACTACTGAGCCACGCCAGCTTGGTTTTGAACTTTGATGTTAACTATTCCTACTACATTTTACCAATACTCTCTCCTTAAACCTTAACAGTACGTATGTGTCTGACAGACAAGCATTTTTGTTTTAGTTTTCGCTGAATTGGTAACACTTTTATTGTTATCGGTGTGAATATTTTAGTACATTCATTTTTTAGTTTTATTGTGTGTTATTGTTATCATTCGTGCCTTTGGGTTTTGCCATAACAGTTTTCCAACATACTATGGTGTATGAGAGATACAAACTTCATAACGTAAATTCAGTACTGTGTCCACTAGACACATATTTTCAAATGTTTTGTTTATCATTCTAGAGATATGAACTGACAGGAAACAATGAAGCACAGAAATGGACCCTTTGCGTCCCAAAACTGTAAACACTTGTTCAGTAGAATCAAGTGATCTTAACTTTGCTGCAAAAAATGCCATGATGTAGGAAGAAAAGGAGGGAAAAACGATACTGATTAGCGAAATATATTTCCTGATGATGATTCCGATGCCCGTCCGTCGTTTGTTCCTGCAACATTCTGGCATTAATGGATGAGAATATGATGCGTAAAAAATATTATGACATACTTTATATATAATATTGTTATATATATAATAAATATATATAGCTATCACAGAAATAATGAGAACGACATCCCTTCTCTTTTAAAGGTAAAAATAGGGTTTCTTGGAAATCTAAAGAACTATATAAAATTCGAAACATTATTAATTAAACTTTCGTCCGTTAATTCCCATGATAGCAAAACATTTTGGCGAATATATCACTGAATACTTCACATGACATTATAAGATAATGAAATCGCGAAACCAGAGTTGGTCAGGCTACTTAGCTCGGATGGAGAACAAAGATTGTATTTCATCGTAGTTGGAAAGAAGGTAGGAATGAAGCTATTGGAAAGACCAAGATGTCATTGGGAGGTCAATGTTAGAAGCTATATATAAGAGATAGGTGTTCATAATAAAAACTGACTTGATCTCACGCATGATAGAATAGAATGGCGAATGTTTATTAGTGCGGCGATGAACTGAGAGTTCCCGAGGCCATAGAGTCAATTATGTATGTATATGCAATCATTTTGCTGTATATACATGTATTGCCAAGATTATATATATATTAATTATGTGTTTCACTGTCTTGTAGACACATATTTTCATTTATGTCATACATATATTTTTTTTCCTCTTAACGCTTAACGTTTGCTGATCCTAAGCTATCTCCATCATCTTTTGTTATTTGTTTTCAAGTTTCAGCATTAGTATGTTTAATTTATTCTGCAAATTTCTGATGAAGGACTCCGAGTGAGGATAATTTTATAATGGCTTTATCAGAAGTAAGCTATTCACAAGTATTAGGCACAAAATCATGTTATAATTTATTAAACTACCTTCTCTATTTAAAACCCATTATAATATTTACTCACTGTAGCTTAATTAAGGTATATGTGTATTCTTTGATTTAGAAAATATAAAATAATCATTATGAGAAACAACATAAATAATTATAAGAACCACTCACCAACAACTACTTGTTTTTTACCCCTGCTTCCTGTTGGGCATTGACTATACTTATTACATCTTCCAATGCGATCTATTGATAAGAAACCTAATTTACAATGGCACCCGGATACACATTCTTCTATGCAAATTAGTTTGCTATCCTTACATCCTTTGGCACAGAATGGAGAGCAAGCATCGAAAACAGTTGCTGATGGACATTCTATAAAAGGATAATTTTAAGATTATTCCCTTACTTATAAAGTGTGTATTACAACATCTGAAGCCGACTACATTACCCACGACTCTCTGATTCCAACCGCTAGATCTGATTAAATATCTGATTAGCTATCAACTTTGTAAACGTTATTTCTGAGTACTAGGATTCACTCGTAATGCTTTTTGAAAAGAACATTGAGGAAAGATACATTAAGAAGACTTTGTGCGGAGCTAATAAGATTAATAATATATACATTTATCTTATGTAGTTTATAACAATGTAGTTTATATATGTCGGTTGGTGAAATTTTCTACTGCGTTTTGAATAATTCCATACTGGAATTTATTTTAATACCTTAAAACCAGGAACGCCCACAGATATATTAGTAGGAAAACAGCAAACAAATTCCGGTATTGTATTCACCAATGATCCCAGGATTGACTGTACATATGCATAGTAAGAAAGAACACTAGACTACTATATTTAATGTGAATAAATCTATGGAAAATATCATACGAAATCACCTAAAATTTTAAATATCTCGAAATCATAAAGCCGTACCAAATCAAATATGAGAACACAACCCGGTTTAGTAAACATCTTGTCCATTTATATTATAAATAAGTTATGTGCGAATTGTTATAAAGCTAGTAGGTCAAAGTCAATTATGCTACATTTCTAGAACTATAATATACATCAGAAAATTTATTTTGCTGTCAAAATCCGCACGGAAAACATATGTCAGCTAAATATTATATAACACTAAGTGAAATGTAGAATTAACAAATTGTAATTAGTTAATCTCATATCTGAAACGGCAAAAAATATAAAACAATACATACCACCACCTGTAGATAAAACAACGTATGATTAGTAACATAAGTGTACAAGCCATTGCATAAACCCAGGAACAACGACAACCAATTTAGATCAAAGATCGAAGTTAAGATATCTCGGAAACGGTAAGACGGAGCACAAGCACTTACCTAATTCTAAAATTTAGGCTGAATAACCGCATTTAACACAAATTACTTTTTTAATCTAGAACCACACGTTGTAGGTGAAATTCTAAATTTTAATAATGTCATCACATACGGTGTAGCTGCTTAAATATAAAGCAGCAAACACCCTATTCTCATTAATCATGCATGCAGTAAGATTACTAACCTTACATCGTTAATAAAATTCTACAATTATGTATTATAGCATCGTTACCTAATGTAATTAAATATTTTGTAATTATAGGTCATACGATGTTGTTATAAAATAGGAAACATCTTCGATCAGCCTGAATATTATCACGCATGGAGTACCAGTTATGCGAAGATACAAAATGAGTGAATTGTATGCTTTAACCAAATTAATTTAGATGTATGGATTTGTTATAAGCAACATAAAAGTTAGTTTGGCGAGCTCTCAGAAAGAATTTACGTGATGTTTAAAGGATCCATCATTGTTGAACGTTTGGAGTACATTGAATTCACCTACTCGGGAGTCCACGGCACGCTTCTACGTATCCTAACCCAATGAAACTACCGTACATTCTGAAATTATTAAATAACTACTCAGAAAAAACGCAAACGAACATTTTCTAATGATGATTACGGATGATAATATTAGAGTTCGTTATTAGCTTTAGACATCATGAAGATATCGACTCAATTAAAATGAAATATCAAACATCATTCAACATATATTTGTGGTTATCCTAGCATTTATTTTAATTTACAATGCAAATTCTTCCTGTTGACAACCAGGAATAATGCGATCATTCAATACCCTTTGCTAAAGAGATCATTAACACATAGAAATAAGATATTCGACAAAGCTAATAACTTCTGGGTTTTGATTGTTTTATAATCCATGATAATACGACGAATTCTCACTATGAACCATTAACATAACTAGTATTTGCAAGCCTGAGTTCAGCGAGGACATTTCATTATTCAAGAATGTCATGATTTAAAATTTGTTACATGTAACCTTAATTTTGATTTTTGAACGTACAAATTTGAGTCGTTTATACAATATCTAATTTCCGTAATATTAATTTGAAAGTACAATATGCATAGACCAAAGCGTTTTTTAGCCGAAGAATGGAATTTTTTGCAGCTTTATTTATAGCACTATTTATCACTGTTAGACAAATTTACAAGAAACATTGTTGTTTTGTTAATAAATAACGAAATGTCCTCTAAGCTGACATTTCATTCTTAAAGCGGCGCTAACAAAGCTACTAGTAACTAAATTTGCTATAAAGTAATTTTACCAGACTTACCCGATGCCATTGCATTTTTGAAAGCAAAATAAATGATCATTATTAATGATATTAAGTATGCAGTTGAGTTCCATCCTGCAGGTTGGCATTTGCACATCTGATAAGAGAGATAGATGATTCAGTAGTACGATGAATATTTACTAAACATCTTTGAGGAAACAATAACTCTTCAACTTCATAAACTCAATGCAAAGTTGTTTGAATTAGCAATTATTGTATAACTGATGAGTACAAATAAATAATAATGCACATTAGTAGATGACTGTTCAGAGCAAGAAGTTTAGAAATTCAGAGGGCTTTTATTAGTTATCTTCAAACACAGAGAACATTATATTGGTATTCAGAACGTCAAAAGCATACATATGTGAAAAAAATAATATTTGTCAAAATTCTCCTTCGTTGCTTCAGATACGTACAAAAATGAGTTTTCTCATCTTGAGATGAGAAAAAAGTAAAATCAATTTGAAACCCTCCAAAGAATACCAACATACATTATATACATATATACATATATACATATATATACATTAATACCATAGAATAAAGGACTGGAAGGAAAACCAAGATGAACCTGAACATACCAATTGTAAATTTGTAACATCGAGCGTCGTTGAACGCACTGCGAAAAGTTATTGAAGAATAAAGCGTAGAAACATATTAGAGCAATTACGTGTTGGCTTGGAAAACTATATTAAAACTTGAGTAAGTGAAATATCGAATTCTATTCTTCCCAAAAATATTTTCCCTATCAACAAACCGTATACTGCATTATGTCATTGTGTTTAATCTTGAACTTCAACAATGTATCACTAAATTTTAATTAGACTGGTTTAATGGAAGATGCCCAGCAGGAGAATATGCTTCTGTAGTGTAACTCCATAGTTAGAGCGCCAGCTGGAAAACTTGTATGGTGAGAAATAGCCAGAGAGGATGCTCTGTTAGAGTTTGACTTTGAATATTACGAGAAGCATTCAGAAAGTAATGGCTACAAGCCCACTACTTGGCCAATAGTACTGGAAACATTATGATCTGTTTATCATTAATGCACTGATGTTTAAGCTATAGAATGTCACTTGTTTCACCTTTCTATCTCTTCTCGTTCCAAAATAATGGAGCAATCCATGGCATCTAGTGGTGACATAAGGTTGAAACAAACGGGCTGTCAGTGAATTTCTGACTACGGAAGATTGTGCGCCCAGCAACATTCATCGCCGTATGAATGCAGTTTATGAGGATGCCTGTGTGGATGTCAGCACTGTGCGGAGGTCGACAAGGACTGTAAAAGACCAAAATCCAGCATCATCAAATCTCTATGATCAGCAACGAAGTGGACGGTCTGCAACGGCCTCTGATGGCGATCATCAACATCAGGTGGACGAGTTGATTCGGGGCTATGGCAGGATCAAGCAACACGAGATCGCAAAAACGCTCACCATTTCCATTCGTTCAGTGAACCACATCATTCAGGACCTTCTGCGTTACAAGAAGATGCGAGCTCGTTTGGTACCACGGCAATTGACGCCTGACATGAAAGAGTTCAGGAAGAGGAATCTATCAGCAGCTGCCCTGCAATATGAACAGGAAGGTGCGGGCCAAATGCCAACGCACACGCAAAGGTAAACAGGCAATTGTGCACTATGACAATGCTCGTCCGCACACAAGCCACAAAACTCAGGAAGCACTGCCATGCCTGAAGTTCACGGACTTCTGCCACATCCTGCCTATAGTCCGGATCTTGCGCCCTGTGACTTTTGGTTCTTCCCCAAAGTTAACGATCACCTTAAGGGTCAACGCTACAGTTATTACGCGGAAGTGGAAGCAATGCCAATGGTGTTGAAAGCAGCCAGCAAAATTCTTCGCCGACGGCATAAAAAAAACTTGTTTCGCGTTTTCGCAAGTGTGTTACACCTAATAGGGACTACGTTGAAAAATGATGCCACCATTTGTAGCTGACATTGCAAGGTTTCCACTGACACCTGTATCGGTGCTATATGTCAAACACCAATAAAAGTATCACCTTCGAGACATTACTTTCTGAATCACCCTCGTAGGAAGGAATAGCGAAGACGAAAGGATACGAGAAAGTCTCGACAAAGGCCTAAGTTGAAAGTTTTGTTCTAGAATTTACCTGGCGTGACCGCAGAAAACCCCTGGGAGAATCTCAGTCAATATTGCCGGTAGATGGGAGTGAACCCATAACATCGGAAATGCTGGGGCTCCAGTACTAAGTAATCATCGCTCATTTACCCTCTGTTTGAAATGAATGTCTCCTAATCAATCACGTGAAGACGGATCAACTCCTTTAAAAAATTGCTTAAAGATAAGTTTTCTCTAGTTAGTAAATAATTTAGGATCTGGCTAAATGCTATGTCAGGATGAAAATTCGCATGAATTTGATAGTTGTGACTATCATATAACTTTTAAACTATAACAAACAAGCCAAATGTCTATCCTGAACCCGATGAAGTGAGGTCTTATTCAAAGTTGGAGATTGCATTGATTCCATCAAATAAGAATGGCTTCCTTGTTTTGTGGTTCGACACTCATTTCTCTTAACCTGTCGTGTTATATATAATGTTGTCGTAAATAAGATTTGTAATTGGTAGCCTTCGTGCATATTAAATCGTATTAGATTGTTATCTGCTTCATTTGTAACTATTGCTCAGGACGAAATGGGATGGGTTGAGGGCTGTGGGTAAAAATATCGACCAAGGTAAAGTTTTAAAGACACCATTCCAACATTAACTTTGAAAGATTGAGGGATTCCTATATGAACTTCAGTCAGGGTGCCCGCCATGGGAATTCAGCCCACGACCTATTAAACACCTCGGTACACACTCAACCACATATATGTTAAGCGTTAAAGAAATAGTTCCTTATTTTACACGAAACTGAAAGACATTACTGCATAATTTGGTCCATATTTCGTTTTCACAGTAGGAGAAAAACTTGGGGTTTCAAGCATATGCCATCCATGTGAACATTGTAACAAGTTTCGCTTTAAGTACTGTATAT
>JAGDQP010006681.1:948-21097 GCA_022664845.1 Lepisma saccharinum | reverse complement strand
GTATATATATATATATATATACTTTCATATCGTACCGATCTCAATAGGTATATTTTCTTCGAAATCTACCTAAAAAGCCTTATCACAGTAGTAAAATGTTCATACATTTTAAGAAACTTAAAAACGTTGGGTCAAATAGACCCAAACAGAACAGCAGGTTTAATTAGATACGTGTGTTATAAAGTTTGATTTTTATAGATTATTTTTAAAACTATTATAAGGCCTCTGATTTAATTGTCAGACTACGACCGGTGAGTATTTCTGAAGACAGTTGAAAGAAATAAGGTAATATTTTTCTAACATGCGAACGACTCAAAGCATCTTCTTTATTCCATAACTCTTTATCAAACTTAAGGAAGCGTTAGTAAATACTCGGCATTCTATTCTTTTGTTGAAGATTCTTTAGTACATATATTTTAATGTCTATTATAGGTTAAATGAAACGCTTCTCTAGAGTGATTGAGTGGGGTGTGTGGAGTCCAGGAGATAAGGGTTACAAGTGGCATTGACGAATAAATACGTTAAAAGTAATCATATATATATATATATATATATATATATATATATATTCCTCAAACGTCCTCTTGAACAATGTCAGTTGTATTCCCAGTCTTCTGGAGTCTACATATTACATTTTAGAACTAGGAATTGAAGAGTTTCTGTACAAGCTTTGAAGGAATTTATCATCTCAAACAAACATGTTTCTTAATATTATTCGAATGTAGTTCTTACTTTGTTTTTCTTTTATGTAGTATAATTCTTAAGTAAGCGCATTTGTGCTTCAATTAGATATGTAATGATAAATCCATGTGTAGTGACATTTTAATGATTATGGGCTTTCATCATAATGTACTTAACAAGTTGTATTTTAATATTGCACTGAGTCTAGATGTTTCTGAAGTACTTGGTATATTGCCAGTTGTATTGCGCGTGCTGCATGTTAACTGTTTTGAATATTATTTGTCAGGTTAGCACACAACTCTTTTCTCCTCCATGGGCATAATGAACACAAAAACCACCAATTCTGTTCAAGAAATAATCATTCAGAAAAATAAGTACGGCACAGTCAATCAGTTTCTCTTAGCGTGGAAGAAGACCGATAACACATTGACAATAACATATTTTGCCTTAGTTGCACATGGTTCCGCATTTGGAGGTTGTTAACAAAGAACTCATTTCCGCTATGCTTTTATAATGACCAAAAAAGGTGAAAATCCGTAGATAACTTTAAGTAACACGTGGTGAATGGATATTTACCTCACTAGAAAGAAGCACTTTGTGGTGAATACGACTTTGACGTAATCATGGTGTAAGAAAAGTTATTGCCAGTGCAGGAGGCACATCCGCTTTTATTGCAATGCGCTTCTTACTTTGTCCAACTGTTGCCTGTAGGAATTTGTATTAATGTTTTTATTTGAATTATCAACCTCCCAGTGGTATACGCCTTTAACATCTCGTTACACTCTTTGCATCACTTTCATGTGACGTAGTTCTACTTTTCATGTCTTTGCACAGTCATTCGATGCATTACGTTCAATACACACCTCTTATCACCCGGTACAATATGAGTCAATAACTGACAAATGTTGTACCTCGAAAACAAAGAAGCACACGTCATGAGGTGTCCGTCTAGGTCATTTGAAATTATCTGCTATGGAAATTAACCTCCATTTTTTTTGATGAAACACAGCGATTTGAATAGCCTTTCAACTGTCATCCTGTGTACCAGGAACGTTTTCGATTAATACTCTATAATCTCATTGGTATCTGACTTCGTGTGGTTTGATCGAGACCCTCTTCGGACCCTCACGTAGTAATATCCAGTTATAGATGTTTTGTCGCATTAAAAAATATCGACTTCCACACTTTAAGTCTTACTGTTGTGTAAATCTTTGAAAACGTGCCTTACCTACCTTTTCCGCTGTAGTCTTCAATTTGATAGTTTCAAACATATATTTTCCTTGAAATATATGACAAATCACCTTCAAAATACTAACATAGAACAATGAATGTTATCACATTATTTGTTCTATAAATTCCAGTGAACGTCTAAATATTGAATAGCGAAATATTCGACAACGACAGGAAATGAACGAAGGTTTATTTATTTTCGAAAATATTCCTTACAATACATAGAAATAACTATATTGCATCTGTGCGAATTAAAATCTTAATGTTTAGATACACTTGCATAACATGATATATAGTTTACACTTAAAACGAACTGCTTTAAGATACATCAACGATTGAACCTACTTTAGATTATTGTCAAGCAAATTAGCAAGTACCTACGAGTAACAACGTTATACAGAGTTTATATATATATTGTTTTTACTTTGGACTTTTTATTTAAAAGTTCTATATTCTAGATACCAAGTTACATTTCACTTACACTATTTATAATAGTGTAAATCATGTTTGTTAAATCTAATAATGAACTTTTCACACTTGTTATAAAAAGATAATAATATGTTTAAAGTTCCTTATTGTATTCAAATATGGTATAAAAGTGCTTTGCATAGCGATCCTAGAAACATTTTTTGAAGTGGATGCTGCATTATATATTTTTTTCTAAGTTGTATCGGTAATCCATGTACTTATGCTAAAGCATTTGTGGAATATGACATGAGTATAATGGAAACATGCCCACATACTAACAAGGTTGAATAAGGAAACAAGTATAAATCACAAACTGATTTCTATATTTTAGTGTTGTTAGATGTAATATACTACGAGAAATAGTAAGTCTTAGTATATTTAGTTCATCGATTCCAACGCTATGAGATTGTGGGTTGAATCAGAAATAACGATTGACGTTATAGCAAATCACTGGTTACCATTAAAGTACTAAACGTCAATAATTTCACTTCTGTTCGAAATCATTTGATAAACATCCTTACATCTATGTCCTCTCGTATTGTGAAAATGAACAAATTTTCAAAATTCTACCCTTATTTTATTTTTATTTTCGTAAAGCTTACCTTTTATCTCTACCAAATGCAGATGTGTTTACTTCATGATAAATTGAGTTGGTGCATATGTTATACTAGAAATATTAAGGCAAACAAACGTGCTAAAAATGTCATAAATCTATTTTCATGGGTAATAGAGTCTGAATGCAGAAATAAAAATTAATAATAATATGTTCGTCACAAGTACGCACATACGCACATACGCACAAGTACGCACATACATTTATAAGAAATATTTTGTTGTTTCATCAGACGGATATTTTCCTTTGCTTTTGCTTTAACCCAAATTACATATATATGTAATTGTGTGTGTGTATTTTGTAATAGAGTATATAGTTCATTCGTTGCAACAAAACTTTTTGGGTTCGAATTAAATGTTGTACAGGCATGTTTTCACTTATATGGCTGCGATAAAAATGGGAAATTATGTTTCTGTATCATCTTAAAAATAGAAAAAAAAACGATTTTTACAGGATACAGCTCATATTCATACAATATAAAAAAAAGCAAGAATCATCAAATAAACGTCAGTATTTGATAGCATTAGGTTAATAAAATTATTATACTGTGTAGTAAAATATTTATATGAAACTTGGGAAAATACGTAAACTGAATAAATCGCTTCCTGAAGACATTTACATTACACTAAAACAGAAAATTTTGAAAATGTTCTCTTGTATCATATTCATTTTACACGTGCTACCACCGTATGTAGTATGTGCACTGAGATGAATCTACTTTAAACTATACGATTTCTGAAATGAATACTTGTCGACATTTCCTCGATCACTGTCATGAATGGTTCATCGTAAAAGGATATCAAATATTCGAAATGTTTGGCTTAAAGCGAAACAGTTGCCTGCTTAGACACATAATATAACACTGAGCTATTAGTTATTTCGATCAATTTCCATTGTAATTCATTCGTAAATTTCGACGGGATGATCAAACTATTCGCAAATAGTTTGAAATTACATGAAAGCAGAAATGTATCACCATGACATAGAGAGCATTGTTGTCAAATGGCACAGACAATTATACTCAAGGTTGAGAAGAGAGATAAAACGAAAGAACCAGATATCACACTAACGAGTAAAATTTCGAGTCACGCCGTTCATAAGATATATCTGAAAAATTGAAGAAATCCAGTTTTTATTATGTTACTTCAATCGCTTTGGATATCTGCATTAATTATTAGAAATTAAATGAAAAAAATTGATATATATTCACAATTTGATTTATTGTTAAAATATATTTTTCACGGTGTTTATTGTAACCCATTTATTTTCTAAATAATTACATGCGTAGATATTTCAATTGAACGGCACATGCATTTTAGAAACAGTTGTTTAAGACAGTAATACACATTGTGTAAAATAATCCAGAAATCACGAACATTTGAGTCATTTGAATGACAATGGTAAGAAACCTTTTCCTCGTGTGCTCAAAGCGAAAGATGTTTAACTTTCGTTCCTAGAAGGTAGGTTTGCTCACAGTAAACATGCAATTCTACCGATATGAATGCAAGAAGATGTTAGCCTCAATACAATATGGCGTCGCGTTCAAAGAAGGATGGTTTTATTCAAGAACAAACTACCGACAATATGAACATTTTATGTTACATCAGTGGCGCCAGAATATACATGACCCTAACTATGTTCCTGAAGGCAAATATGAACAATATTCATTAAGTTAATAGGAATCATTAAGTATTAAGTGATGTGTATTGTAAATGTGTGGATTATCATTTTACGTATGTAAGAACGATGTTTGGTACCTCCTTCTACAAGCAGAGCATGTGCTTAAGTATTTCTACGTTACTGAATATAAACATATAATTTTATTGTTTAAATCAACTACAAATATATTCATAAGCACAGCTGTATACTGATATTGCCCCCTGCAAATTTTAAATTGCTATTATGTCTTTGAAAGTAAGAATTTCACATGCGAGAAAGTGCCATACGAGCTCAAAGTGTACTTTTTTTATGTTACTTTTTCTCACTAACTTAGCTTATCTTTATAGGATTTTGGAATGGAAACGGTAATTCTAGTAAGTTATGAATATCTCATTATTAACATTATTTAATGTTTTATAAAAATAATTAAAATTACTATATAAGAATAGATTGTACTGCCGCCAGAACTCAATCCAACAGGTCGCATGACCTAACAAATGTGTTGAACTACGGGAAAGATAGAGAAATTTACAAAGCATTCGTTCATTTCGGCCTTCACATCGAATTAAATTCATCATGGTCTTTAGACATCTATGGCTCAGGCCGGCCTCCTTGCACTAATGAACAGCGTCGGTTTTCTGACCGAGTTGATAGACACTGATTCTCACCAGTTCATATTTGCAGTATATTTGGTTACACATTATCACCAGCACAAACTGTGAAATATCTCTTTTTGAACAGTCTAAAATAATATGTTTTGACAAGTGTAAATGATTACGTGTCACATTTATATTAATCTGAAAAGACTGCGTGTCAAATTTATACTTGCTGGCATAATTTAAAAAGCGTCAAAATTGTGCTCGGAATTGAAAAACTTATACGTTTTATATTAATTGCAGCTTGGGGATTACTATTCAGCCTGTGTTGTATCAAGACATTTATTCTGGAACAGAAATATTGCTTAGACACAAAATACGCGGACAACATATTTTAATGTAAATACTTGGAAGAACAGAATCCTTTAAAATGTGAAATCCAAAAATATAGTGCACACACACATGTTGATACTAATAATCAAATATGTATAAACAACTGATCTTTATTTTCGCTTTCTTTACGCTACAATAGAAATTCCAAATTCACGAATAACTAAAATTTCAGAAATAAAAGTTATTGTGAATAATGAAGCTTGCTACCCTTGTACATCAGAGCAAATCAATAGAATGTACTTACAATTAAAATTCAATTGCCTCCAATACAAGAAAAGATGTGGAGTTTCACCTTATATTGCCATGGTGTTTATTTTGATTGCACACCAGCTTAAAGCTATTAGTTCAATAACTTCATAGTATTGAACTCAAAACTTAAATAAAATTGGATACAAAACCGAATGTGGATCAGATATGATCTAATTGCTAAGATATATATGAAAATGGAGACTTAACTACCTATTGAGAAGTGCAATAAGTTTTAATTGTCACTAGAATCGGATCTTCCTGCTACTTTTTTACCATGCGTTCGCAACGTGTGGCCCGCAAAATATTTTCATGGAACCACTAATGTATTTTATATCACTAACGTTATACGACAATACTCCTAATACGTATACATTTGCATCATAAGTATTATTAATAGACATAATGGTATTACCTTTTGTTTCTTATATTAAGATACTGATACTCTATCAACAGCATTATAATACTCAATAATCGTGATGTTAAGTCTTTTTGAACAATAAAACCAATGTTATATAATGCATTTCTAAACATTTTATTCCAATTTAAAGTAGTGTTTTCTTTATTTTTTATTTATTTTAAGGGCTTTAGGCAAATATGGTTCACGCCGTACGGATGATGTTGTGATGAATTGGTGGAATGAAGAAAGTGGGAGAAAACGGGAGCACCCCGAGAAGACCCACACACACGGTGTTTGTCCACAACTAAGCCCACATGGCATGAGCAGGGATCGATCCGACGACCCCTAGCGCCAGAGGTGAGGACTCTACTTATTGAACCACCGTGGCCCCAATTTATAGTAGTAACGTGGTGAAGAATCTGTACCTAAAATTCTTCGAACCAAGCCAGTTTATCAACTAAACGCTTATAGTTTTCTCTGAAAGTTATACACTTTATTTTTCTCATGAACTATATGCAATCATAACATATACCTATTACCATTTTCTTTTGATCGTAATAATTTGATTATAATATTAATGTCAGTAAAACATGAGCTTTACAGCAACCTAAGGTGGTTCCGAATTCAATAACAATTACAAAAATATGTTACCACTTTACTGTCGGACTCGTGTCTGCCCACTTCAGAAATCTTCCTAAATGAAGGAATAAAATCTTGAAATTGATATATATTTAACATTAGTTATAGAACAGGTGAAAACAAATCTTATTTTGCGTGAGTGCTACTTGCGTGCACAATTGCATGTTTGTTCTGCACGCCTCGCAGAATGGCATACTTGTCGACAATTAGTGCTCAAGTGACATGAAATGTTAAGCCAGTTTATATTGACTAGTTTAACCTAAGTTCATACCTATCGGTAAATATGAAAGGAACAAACCATTTTAGTTTTAAGATATGTACTTAAATATATCATCCTAACTAATATTAATCCAGATAGTGTATCAACAATAACCGATAGTGATGCATGTTTCAAAATAATTAATATATTATCATTTCCATTCATATGAGTAGTAGTACTCAGTTGAATACTCAGGTTCAATTAAAGGGCAGTCACCTTCTTCGATACAGTTCCATTCGTCTTTACGGAAACGGATGTATCCAGACTTGCAAATACAACCTTCAACACACATCAAGGGACACGGCAGACTTAGTTTAAAACACGTATCTTGGCAATGAGCAGTGCAACGATCATATACCTCGTTCTCTCCACAGCTAATTTCTGCAACGATATTATGCCTACATCATAATATGGTATGATAAAGTCTAAGTTTCATAATACTGAAATAATAAATTAGCATTGATAAATTAAAGGATAGCATCATAAGGACAAAACACAATTGATTACATTAATATTCTGTAAATAATATAACGAGATTAAATTCTAGCTCATGTCATCTCTACTGCTCCTTTGATGCTAGTCAAGTAAAAAAAGTATTACTTATTGTGCACTATCTTCATATCACTTGTTAAATGTATCCACATTTTTTTTTAGAAAACTTACACTCATTTGTTACGTATCACCCTCTCTGAATACAAAAACTTATGATTCAGTAACGGGTTGTAACTATGAATAATTTGGACGGCTGAAGATATACGCATAGACCTCTTGACTATTTTAAAGGTGTGAATGATAACAACCATAATAAATTTTTAGATGTTTTAATTACTATTAAATTTAGTAAGAGTTCGCTTCAAAATTTATTTACATCGTTGTTCAAAAGAAAGGTTTATTGCTGACAGCTTAATATTGACGGCATAATCGAAAACTGGAATTATAAATACTAGAAGTTCCAGGAAAGTTAAAAACGCGTTTTCGATGTTAGAAGGTTTGATTTTGCTAAAGATAAGAATCCTACATAAATCAAAAACTTCTTTGACAATTACAATTACAATTTACAGTAATGCCAAATTGTGATGGATGCTGTTGTATTCCAGTGTTTTCAAGACGCAGAGATGTTCTGTTTATTCCCAATGCTTCAGCATTTTAGCTATCGGTTTATTATTTGCATTTTGTTTCTGATACTAGTCTTCAATGTATTATTATTTTTGTATTTACTGCTAACAGCATTACCTAATTTCAATACGAACCCGGAGTGAAATCCTAACAGGGGATTGTAAATAACACGATGCAGTTAAATGTCGTATTCTAAATCAAACAAATGATTTTTGTAATGGCACTAACAGAAAATGTAGCCAATAAATAATGCAACTGCTAAAAGAAAGCAGAACTTCTCCTTTACTTAGTGCAAGTTCACAATGATTAAAAAATTAACGAAGGCTTGTTGAAAACTTTCCAGTTGATCTCGCCTTTACGCACATCTGCTGTAAACGGGTAGTTTGTTATGGGTTCGTTGATAATGAAACAATAGAGAAACGAATATTGTAAACCCGCTCAATCCGCCAGTTTGCCAGTCCTTTTTGGTCCGGAAATTAAATGGAAACAACCCCAAAGTACAGAAAGATTATTTACTTAACGTTGGAAAAGATATTAGTTAATCTAACTGGGAAATGAAAGAACCGTCCTGTTTTGTGCAATGGTTCAGTGTTTCAACCCGTTTAAAAACAATTCATATTCGATATGTTTGGATTCTTTTTTACCTATCTGCTCTAATCTTGGCGTAAACATTCTTCGAAAGAGTAGCGAAATACTATGCATAGGGTAGGGTGGATCGAAATATTTTTTTCTAATTTTGATAACGCCTAGTGCGGAAAGGAGCCAGTCGTGATAATGACTTCGCACAAAAAAAAACTAAATATTACGAATAACTCCTTTGGTGACTGCATCGCTCTTAAAGTCTCGCTGAACTGATACTTATGCAATCCGCACGGCTGTCTCAACCTATTATTTTCAACGCCTTTCATTGATAGAGTTGTGGGCTGAAAGTTTAGAAAAACGTGTCACATACTTAACCTAGTGTTTATGTAGTTCTTTCGAGTTACAAAAGTTCACAAAATTATCCAGCTCTTTGCATAATTCGCGTGGAAATGCCAACTGAGCAATCCGGAACTCATGACTGGAAGGTGTTTGCATTGCAAGTTCCGCCCGGTCACCTGCCAGTAGTATATTCTCTATCAAATGTGTTTGTTCTTCCTACTTCAAGTCATCTTTTGTTCATGTGTTGGACATTGCGTTTCTTGATTTGAGTTTTGCTCTGATGTAAGTGTCTCTCTTTCCAAAACCGCATACTTTCGACGCTGTTGCGGTGCCTTTTGAGTACTCCACAAGTCCCCTTACCGCATATAGTAGTTCTTATAATTTCTTCGATTTCTTCGTCTGAAAGAAATTGAGTACTCGGTGACTCAGTCACTGGTGTGGTAAACCAGTCAATCTGTTCGAAGTTTTGTAGTGCAATCAGTTCTATTGTTGGAACTGAAATCGCAAATCATTAATGTGGAAATTTTGTTCTTTATCCTATATTCCCTTTTTATTCATATTCGGAGGTGAATTGAATTGAACTTTCTTCATGGGCTTTAGGCAATAATTCGCCTTTGGACAAAAATTCTGAAATGAACGTGTGGTTATTTAACGTGAACAGATTTTTCGGATGAGCATAGTTCGTATGCCAAACAGGACGATTACACTGTGATGATGTCGCAGAAACTCTGACAAGCAGACCGTCAACATTGTCATGCAGAAACCAACCCTGAAATTTTTCATGCGTGTCGATTACACCAAAACAACATTCCACACAAAATTTGATGTGCCAATTTAAAGTGCATGTGGGCCAAAACATTGTCAAGAATTGGAAAATTATACTGCCATAATATAAACCTAGTTGGCTACACTGGCCGAGTGCCAGGGGCACTAGGGATGGGTAATAGTGCTACGTTCCGTGACAGTAATAACAGATGCTGTTATGTACAAATAAGTGTAAAAACTGAGTCTGCAAATAACAGTTTTAAATAACTGTCTATAACAGTTCTTTATTCCCAACTGTAATAATGCAATATAGAAGGTCAATTTTAGCTTTACTTACTTACGTGGTGCCGGTACTTACGTCTGCAGTATTACATGTTACAGGAGTTTTCAGGTGCGTAAATCGTGTGCGAGTAAGGGTGATTGACTATTGTTCATTAGCAAATCGCGTCGGGTCGACGTCGGCCATGGCGTGGCCGTCGTCAGCCTGCCAAATTTACTCATGGTGTGACTAGGGCAAGTTAGATCAGGGATTGCGCCTCAATTTTCATTTGGGAGGTTTAAAGTCAAAATTGTGAGGGTGAAAGTGGAGTTTTGCACGTTTTTATCGATTTTTGATCTCAAAAAAATTAAAGTTGGTAGCTTGTCGAGAATTTGGAGGTGACACCCACCATGGGGGGAGGGGAGAGTCCGGCGGAGTCACTATGTTAGAGTGGTTCATAATTTTCGAATCCTGTTTGATGCAATTATCTCAGGTTGAACCAACTAGTGGTTACGGAACATTGCATATCAAGATACATTTCAATCAGGGGAGTGTGAAAGGGGTCTGGGGGTTGCAAGACCCCGAAATTCAGTTTCACGCAGAATTAGTATAATTTAAGGCGTAATTATATAAAGTGTGTCCTTCAAATAACGGTGAACTCCGGGTAGTCAAGAGTTTAGTACGCTGGCTTTTATTGCGCGTGCTAACGGTTTCAGTTCACCCCCGCCGGTATATTAAACGAAGTGGTTGGGAGCCTACTTTACCAATAACAATAGGTTCCGTCCTTAAAAACTCACCAGCTCGGTTTAGGACCTTAGTAAGAATTTAATTAATCATACGCTGAAATAAGGGGGAAACATTGGGAGATGATAATTCACATCAAAACAAGAAATAATTTCCTTTGAATAAATTTCAAATCATGCATTTTGGAGCTACAAGCACTCAAAGTTAAAGCAGCCTCATCATAAGTGATGTTATATTTCGACAGATAATGACGCAAGCCGTGTAGTTAACCACAATTGAAGTTCCTACTCAAGTTGAATGGGTTCCGAATAGATAGGTATTGTAACGTAAGAATTTCATTGTCAAAGAATTAATGCCATTTAATAGGGCGACCATGAAAATCCCCTCTAAACTGTAGTCTTCAATCATAAACATTGCTTAAATAGATGCGGTGAGTATAATTTTGATTTTGATTTGCTAAGCCGACGTCATTGGCTGTTAAGATTTGACGTTATTTATGAATTTATAATGTGATTTTAGAAAATAAAATTTACAAAAGAAGTGCATTTCAAGAATTTAGCGCAAAAAGTAGAGAATACAAAATTAGGACCACTGCAGAGAAATATTTCTTGTCCCAGACATTTTACTATCGACTCGTTTCTGCATTGCCCACGTAGTAAGCAGCGTGGTCATTTCTCTCCTTCAAGTAGCAAACCTTATTCTCTGTCCCGGTGTGGAAAATTTGATTCATATTATTTCAGCAAAATTCTCAGCTTTTTGACAATTTTGTGGCCCACTTGCACTTTGAATTGGCACCTCAAATTTTGTGTGGAGTGTTTTTTCTTAGCGTAATCGACACGTACAACATATTTGAGGGTAGGTTTCGGCATAACAATGTTGACGGTCTCCTTGTGAGATAAGCACACTATATGCCATAATACCCTTGCTCCATTCCCGCATAAAGGTTTTGTCTCAAGCCAAACCACACAGGTTCCATCACAAAGGCTATATGTGTGTGCGAGAGTTTTAATTTTTTAAAACAAAGTACTAGACGGTGATAAATAAGTACCGAAACATCTTCAGCTACTGACGTACAACTGCACTGTCCGGTATGCTGTTGCGAGTCAGCGTGACTGAACCTGGTGTTTATGTTGCGCCATGCTTGAAAGGGAAATTTTCCTGTTCCTGTAGTTCTTCTCTCAGCTTTTCCGTTTCTATGAAAACTTTAGTGCTGTCTACGATGGCTGACTTAATACCATTAATCCCGAATATTGTAGGACAGATGAAGGAAGCTATCAGGGTTCTTCTCTATCGATACCCTGTTTCTGTTGTAGGTATCATCAACCGTACATGAGTTTTAAGTTTTCATCCTCTTGACGGTCATATCCTACTCTATCTCATTTGTACTACACGATCACCATATTCTTGTGCTATAACCGTCTGGGTAGGAGATATGAGTTGGTGTTGAACAAATATCTGATAAGCCAGCAACTTGTTGCTTGTACCTATTAGCAGGTTCTGACTTCCCCAATATGACCATTGTCTTCTCCTTAAATTGTTTGCGCACTAAAGATGTTTTCGTTGTTGATATCCAATATTGCTTATTTCCATATTTCAAGATGCTGTCTATATTAAGAATTCTAATCCACCACGCGGAGCTTTCGGTTCATTATCGCAGCGGCAGGAAACTGCAAGACGTGAACATTTGCATGTACATAAGTAGTGTTCTTAGCGCATCGAACCAATTACTTTTGGATCTCTTTTTAAGTTATATTTCTTAATTATGCTATTTCTTGTAATGTGTAAAATATTCTGATAGATAGTGTAGTACTTGTGGGCGGCCGGACGGAACCACAAATGCAACCACCACCTGGTGGTGAGTTGTGTGTTGGTCCGTCAGTCTTATAGTAAGATTTGTACAAAGAGCTATTGCACATTTTGGTGAACTTTTATGCTTCCAAAAAACTAAACAAACACTAGGTTACAAGTTTGTCAAACTTTTGTAAACGTTCTGCCCACAATTCAACCCAGTGAAATGCGAATGGGCAACAGAAGAATTTGTCCATAAAATTTCATTTTTTTGTGTGAAATCAATGTCACGACTGGCACCCTTTCCGAAATGTACATTATCAAAAATCGAAAATAAATTTTATTCAATGCACCCTAGTATACAGCTACTACGTCCCCTTGTAAGTACTGAAAACATAATTTCTGTAAACGTCTTCATTTTCAATTGCTTCCATACCTTACTCATAGTAGTACCAACTTTTTCGTCAACATTATTCAACACAATATGAATATACTATGGATGTCTGTCTAGTCACCAGGTACTGAATTGTTTCACCCTTTGCAATCCGTGTCCAGGTAATGTTACATTAAAAGACATAAGAAATATAAGAAAAACATAAGCTACAAGAGGCTAGTGCTGCAAATATTGTATACATAATTTCATATTTTAAAAAAATATTTCAATGCCGCTGCAATTATCTTTATAACACTTGCCATAAATATTATTGGACCAAATATAAAGTGCTGTGATAGTTACTGTCCCAAAGTACCCAAGTTTACTGTTTGTCAAAATATTTTCTGAACAATTTAATTTTATAAATGATTTTCAATTCATTAGCGGAAGCTTCAGCAAACGTAGTACAAATATTACTGGAAGCAATAGAAAAATACTGAGAATATAATTTATCTGGCACTTGGTTGTAATTTTTGGCAAACCCTTCTCGAAATTGAATAAATAAAACATGGCTTATTATAAAAGTGCATACTATTTTAGATATTCACTGTAAATTTGTACCTTGTGTTTATTATAAAAATAACTTCAAAACTGTATCTTTAATGAAATAGTTCATCTCATAACCCACTGACTTTTTGTTTTTAATGAATCAGAAAGATAATACGTTTCTCGAGTACATGTGTACAATAAGGAACAGTCTGACATTAAATTTTTTGTTACGGAGATAATTTGAAAACACGTTCTAAACAATAATGTAGAAATACTAATAGAAATAATATTCGTAAATGTATTTGGATTGAGTATCTTAGGATTTCTGAAAACCTCTCTGAACAAGCAAAGATATACGTAACTTTTAAAAACAATATATATACTGTATATCTTTCCGACGTGATACGAAATATTTTTGACAGAATTGAACTTTACTGAAAGTCTTAAGGTAACGTTCGCCTTATGTCGATTAGTGACATAAATTACAAAATATGTCACATGTATCGTGGTATATCTAAGACTAATCTTCTGATTATCGATATCACAGCTAACATTTTCCCTGTGAGCTTGTCACGAATTGAATTTTGAGTTTCGATTTTATTTAAGTCCTTTAGACATCTAAGGCTCAGGCCTGGATGGGGGGAAGGTGTCTGCCAGGACCTATGTTGAAGGTGTTATACCATTTCCTTGGTATAACTGAGGAAAAAATATTAGAAGAACCTCAGCCAGGATTGACGGTTGCTGGGATCTAACCCACGACCTCCCGAATGCTACGCCAACGCTCTACGGCGGTCTGGTGGCTTGTCGTGAAAGTAGATTGCTGACTATCACTTTAGAGCATAATCATATTTTAACTAATATAACTGTATTATAATAATTTTGTGTTAAATTTTAATTTAACAATTTATGAAATGTAAAAAATAATCCTGACATATCAATATCACAGAAAGTTGCACACCACATATAACACATATCTAAAGTGTATAATATGTTCATAATTATTATTGCTATCGTGCTCAGCCGTCGAGATAACAAAAAGAGTAACTAATATTAGAAATATGGGTATTCACCTTGAGTTTTGGGGCAATCAGATTGTTTGATGCATATCCATTTATCATCGTGACGCACATATCCATGTTTACATATACATCCAGATTTACAATTATCTTGATCCGTCTCAGTACACTGTTTTGTGGGACTTGAGCAAGTGTTTTGACAGTCTGCATGGCAATCAGATAAGACCTCGTTCTCTCCACATCCTCAAATAGAAAATATAGTCTTATCAATACCTCGTAACACACTCTATTCGATTTAATTTAAGGTTTTAGGTAGCAGAGAAGAAATTATATATCCTTCTAACATAACTAAAATCAAAGGACTCCGTGCAACACTTTTGTAAGTCACTTTTAGAGTAAAAGGAAAATCTAAATCTAAAATTCAAATGTTAAATTTTCAACCTTGCCTAAAATATTAACAAAGCTAAGTGTCTTCTTAATAATTTAATATCAGGAAAAGTAGCTCCGATATGTAGCTCCAGCTCCGGAAAATATATAGGAATTTCGAACGTGACGCGAAATAACAATCCTACAAAAATATGTTGAAAACATTTTAATCGGCAATAATGTCAATATATTCATTCAGGTACCGCTATTGCAAATTGAAACAAATGAAGATCATATTGCGACACAAATAATACGGTTGACAAGAAACGAAGAGAGTAAATGCGATTTTTTTTCTTTAAATACTAAATTACTATTATGTAAATGGTGCTCTAATTTTACCCTATATTCTAAACTTTTAAAGGAAGGAATTAAAACATATAGTTTTCTTAAAATTAAATAGTAATAAGTAATGTAACTGATACTTCAAAATTTATGTTAATGCATGTCCCAATAATTCAACGCATTGATTTATACTCTTTCCGATAATAGTGTACGTCGGATTACATTTTACAAACGCATATAATATTAAAATAATAACTAACTTTGTTAAGAACGAAACATTTTCCCTGACTCACGCCATACCCAGCTCAGGATGATATTTTTAAAAGACGCCATGGCTGATGAACTACACTTGTATAAATTTATCCTTGCTCTACCCAGATACGAGAGAAGATATTAATGCCCATGAACACAGGTCAATTAATTAAATATGAAGGAAAATTCTGCGATCATCTGATTTTAAAAACTCATCATTTACAGGATGTTCATTAATATTACAAACTTTGAATGTGAAAGAAAAAACAACTTAAGAGCATTGTAAAATATGTCCTGCTAATTTGCCTTCCGCAGCATAGATTTAGATATATTCTTCGAATGGCTGTTGCAAATTCTACCGTAAAAGTTTGGAGGACTAATCTTCAGCTTTAACATTGTTATGTTAAAAATCAATACAGAAACAAAGTACTTAAATATTTCGGATCATATCGAATAAACAAAACCGTCGCTACGAGGAAAATAAGCGTGGGTTACCATCGTACAACACATCTCTCTTCTCACTCCAGAATCACGATCAACTATTTAGAACTTGGGGCTGAAAATAGAGAAAACATTTATTATGCGCCTACATTTTCAAGGTCACGAAAGTAGGAAAATGACCTTGACAAATAAATTACGGTTGCGAGTTAGAGAACAGCGTATTATACAATATATTGGGATCGAAAATTCACGAGATGACCAGAAATCAAAGATACTGCATAATTAAAATTCAACATACTGTACAATTAATGCGATGTTGTATGAATAGTGCCATAATGACCACACAGATGGCAGGTCATATAAGTATAATGGTAGTGGACGAAGATATATTAGTGTAATTGATATTCGTAGGGAAAATAACTATTATGAAGACTAAAACGTTCTTGGTGGGACAATGTTTAAATGTGTCTTGAGAGGAAAGTGTTCGCGGTAGATAATATTTGATACTACCCAGGACAGAACTCAAATGCCAACGTCTGTTACTGCGACAACAACATTTAGTAAAACTGAATATTTAGACATATTTTTGTATTAGTACACCAATTGTAGCCGCCTGATAGATAACTAAACTAAAATAATATGACTATCTTGACTCTTTGTATGTAAAATTACCCAAAAAAATAATTTGGGCATCAGAGCCAAACCGATCCATCTACATTTGTTTAAGAAAATATATTTTTGTATTTAATAAAAGGGCCATAAATAATTCAAATTACTAAAGCTATGAAATTCACTTACTTTAATATTTTCTGTGTGTCTTCATTCTTACAAGCAAACATGCTGTTGGGACATATATGAATTATATATTTTTATTCCCTCGCGTCATCAATAAAATGACAAAGTAGAGGATCTGCGTATTCACATTTTGGCAACTAGAGAGCAATTTGTTTTGGAGATATAGATTTTATTAAATTCAGAGAGATTTGTAAGAGAAAAGTGTATTTTCTAAGAATTACATGATATTTACGGTATATATGCATGAAGGTAATGTATATAATTCGCGAAGATGGACATAAAGAAAGCTCTCTTGATGTCAATCATGTAATGCAATTCCTCAATTTTATTTGTATTTGAAACTGTTAATACATGACTTGTAATTAAACACGTATGTTGAAAATAAAGGTATATTGGGTTCCGTGGTGAATCGATTTTTGCAATTCAAAAGCAGTGTATATCCTAGTCTCGTTTTGCCTCACCGTTAAAATGTATTGTAATAATACATTCAAATAGTGTGCATGTTTCCTGCTTTGCAGTGAATAACGTGACTATTATTTATAGAAGGATAGCCTTTTCCGGGTACAAGAGTAGTTGGAAAAGCACGGTATTATATTAAAGAAGGAGCAACGGTCTAGTATATTTCTAAAAAAAATATATAGTTTCCATATTAAATATCCTTCTAAATCATTTCATCATTTAGAAGCTTTCTAAGTCGAAAAATTTATCAAGATTTTCCGTTTAGACTGATAATTTATAAGGAAAGGTATATCTAATTATTTTCCTTAATATCTCCTTCCAGCAAAGAAGAACATGCTCAATGCCATATTTATAACAAATATTTTGTCTAATTATTACATATTCCCCAAAATATTTCAAGATATATATGTATTAACTAGAAACCATACCCTCATTTTTTATTCCTTGTGATAATTTTCTGGATAACACCCATCTATATTGATTATGATTACAACGTTTCCCTGTAGTTCCTACGCACAAAAAACAACAACTATAAAATACGCAAAGTGTTAGAGGTTTGCCCTCATTTACCTTTATTAGACAATTTAATATTTACAATTCCATCAATATCTTCGTTTCCGACAAAATGGAGCTTGCAGCTTTCGCTTTTAAGCCCCAAAATTGCAATCGGTTAAGCAGTTCTGGTGTGATGCGCGTTGAAACACATTTTCAGTTGTTTTTATAAAGAGAGATTACAGACATTTAGATTTTAGAAATAAATGTATTAATAATACCTTAGTTACTATAAGTGAATACAACTTAATGTAATAGTATACTGTAGATTGTAATTGTATAATACATTTAAACGCAAGAAACACCTCATCTTTGGATGACTTCTAATACTTTACATTCCGTTCTTGGGCATTTATTAGCCCGGGCACATTTCCCAGTTTCATCATGACGTAAGTATCCCGGCGCGCATATGCAATCTGTTTGGCAAAATGAAGTTAACATGAAGTTCAAAAGAATATATGAAAACCATTTTTTCGCAAGAACCCTAATGTGAACTACTGTACATATTGAATTGATCACAGAAAACATCACCACGATCAGGAGTCAAACCAGGATTTTCAGTTTTGGAGGCGATCAACGTTTCAGTTTATTTTCAATATTTAGCAAAAAATAATTTCGAAAATGTAATAATATCTGAGAAATTTGGATTGATTGTTAATATGAAACTACTTCATACATCTCAAATACACAATGTTGGAGAACCAGAAGCAGAATCATGGGGTGTATCTATAGGTTACCTTGTGTTGTTACCAGCATTTGCCTTGTATTAGAAGTGACATCATGTGGAAACACCATAACAATTACGGAATGATCGAACACTTGAGACAGATCCCAAGATGAATTGCTCATGTTATCCGTATGGATATGTGGGATGAGAAAGCCTCTTACCTCTATAGATTTGTCAATAAATATAATAATTAACATGTATCTAATTTTGGGGGGTATACGCAAATGCAATGTCAATGCCTACGTTAATATTCCTTACGTTTTCTATGATCTTTTCTATGTTATACGTGTATATAATTTATATGGCTTCCTTTGTTCTGGGAACTTCAACACTGTACCATTCTTGAAGTTTAGAGGCGGGTGTGTTTCCTCAAGCCCACTTTGGACCGAAACGCAAAATATGTCTTCTAATTTCTACTCCTCCAGACACCAGAAAAATGGCAAGTAATCAGAGATGGACATGTTTTGTCACTGCCACATTGTCCAGATTTTAACCCCTTCACGCCTGCAAAATTTCAAGAAAATCGGAGGACACTTAGATTCCATCTATGCATCTATGCATACAGTTCACGTGACATTCCTCGAAATATAACACATACACGTTTTAACAGGTCTCCACCACGTTACGTTACGCTCTGGGCAGAAGATTCATCTATACAGTTGTCCTATATGTATGCTATAGTGTTGCGACGTGATCTAGAACTTCATCTCCATATTCCATATCCTAACAATGAAAATACCTTCCCAATTGTATTTATGAGCAAACAAAATAAAGCCTAGAATATTTGTGATTTATTAAATACAGGAGATAATAAATACTGGTAACACTCTTAGCTTATTCAATTCTATCTATATTCCTAACGATCCTACTATAGTTCACTGTCCAAACAGAGATTATAGCCATCAAAGGGGTACTACCCTAGGCCACGTAAAATTAATTGATTTCGAAAAATAAGAAAAATCATATAATGTTAGATGAAACAGTATATAGTGTGGCGAAATAGGATTACGTCTTACCCACCATATCCTAGATTTTGCTTCACCTTAAGTTTTGACCCACGATTGGAGCGAGACTCCTAGTTTGAGTAACGGTAAAATACAAGAGAAATAGTATAAAGCCTGTTGAAAGAATATTTGTCGATTCCCTGCTTAGCAACGTCGAAATTCGGAAATATGACAGCAACTTAGCAAGGTCAGTTGTTAGCTGTCAAGGGAGCTTGTCATGAATGTGGTAGAGATTAAATATGAAAAGTCCTGTTTTACGCAATTCAGGAAGGATGAGTATGTACAAGCAGAGGAAGACAATATCATAGGACGGGCTAGATAAGATCAAAACAGACATTCTCAAGGAGAGTTTGTGGTCAAGTGATGCGTAGTAACAGTTACTCAACACCCCAAAACATCCTCTCCTCAATTCCTATCTTTTTACCAAATATGGCATCGTGTGATATTTGCGGAAAGGCTACGTGTTCATGGTGAAACGTCGAGATTGTGGAAGTAA
>JAGDQP010006680.1:39253-70949 GCA_022664845.1 Lepisma saccharinum | reverse complement strand
ATGTTTCTTATGTATGAAAAATACTAGTTGTCAACTACTAATCACAAATGTGTCAACTACTAGATTTTTTAAAGATGAAGCATGTCAACTACTAATTTTTTAAAGGGTTTAGAAATATTTTTTAAAAAAAGTACTGAAAACTTTTATTATTCATTTAAAATTATAATGTTTAATAAAATAGACCTTGAAAGTGTATAATAAAAACAATTCGATGAACAATCACAATTTAAAAACGTTTTGTAAGACAATAAACCTGAAAAAATCCTTAAAGCGTCAACTACTAGTGCCTTTACCTTACATCTTTGACAGGTGTTCAGAGCGTTTCTTCCAAATGTGCAAGGTAATGTTCATGGCGCTGATTTCTTTTACAGCTTTGTGTGTGGTAGGAGTAAAGATGTCATTTCGTACTTTTCTGTTATCCACGTGGGTCATGAAATCATTGAGGGAGATGTCAAAAGCATGAAGGTTCAGTTCCTTCCTCTAAGATAAAATCGTGACGTTAGAAGACCAGAAGGTAGTTACTATCTCTTGAATGTTTCAGTAATTCAGAACAGAATATCTTGTAGGTGTTAGAAGTTATACTTTCCTCAGTCACGACTTCGTGCTTGTCTTCGATTTCATTCATTAAGAAGGAAACCATCGCATAATTCTATTCAGTCGTTGAGATTTCATAATGAGTATCTTGCTTTCTAACAGTCAAGGAGAACAGTAACACTTAGTCTAAAATGTCAGTCATCAAGAAAAGATCTTCCAAAAAATAATAATAATTATTATTATTATCAAATTCTAAAAAATATCATATCTCTAAATTGAAAATATTGGGCCCGATACCGCTTCTAAACTGCCTTTGTGACTACCTGAAAATTCATGGACAGATTCTTGCGACGCTCTGAGTCTGTTGGGTAACCTCACAACTGGGAGTGGGTGAAATCAAGTCATTTTCTGTCGATTAGTTATAAAATGAATTGAATAGTTTATTCCATTAATTTTACTACTGGTTCGGAGAACCAACCCAAATATTAACAACTGGTTCGGGCGAACAGACTGAATATTACCACTGGTGTTCGCACAATTATTACAATAGGTTTTGAAACAAAAACAAACAATATGAGTACATATATAAACAGAGTAGAAATTATTGGTATACGCTGTATTAATTAATTTCTAAGTTGCTACTCTCTTCATTCATAGAGTTGCCAGATACCATTAGCTTTGTGGGCTAAACTTCGAAATACCGTGTTGATAAACTTCAAAATGGACAAATGTTGTAAAACACGCCTAGGTTTATGAAAAGTGTCAGGCCGGCTTTCCTTCAGACGCTTGACGCATGCTTAGCATGGGATTTCTATGATTAGCCAATAGAAGCTCATGTTACACTTGTGTTGCTACGAGACGAGACGAAACAAGAGTTCTCGTAATGTAAAATATACCACTTTTCGACACGAGGCACTCTCTGGACATTTTCGAGACGAGATTTAGGCTGTCTCGTAGGCAACACTATGTTACACGTAGAACACACACTTAAACACGTGTTTCAATTGGCTATTCATCCAAATCGCAAGCAAAACACGCAAGAGCCGGCCTCATTATACACCCTCCATTCCAAAAGAAACCGAACGTTTTAAAAAAACAAAAAAACAATGTACATTTTGGAACAAATCATTTTTATTAATCAATGTATTCCCCTTCTGCATCGATACACATATTTGCACGCTCCAACAAGTTGTCAAACGACTTCTCCATGTCCTTTATTGGAATGGTCTTTAGGACGGCGGTCGTCGCCTTCTCAATGGCTTCAATCGATGCGTGCCACTTTCCTTTCATCGCCAAATGCAGTTTCGGGAACAGATAGAAATCGCACGGAGCGAGATCTGGTGAATAGGGCGGATGATGCAAACGAATAATGTGATTTTTGACCAAAAATTCAGTTACAAGTCGCGAACGATGTGATGGTGCATTATCGTCCAAAAGAGTCCAACTGCCGATTTCTCGATATTCGGGCCGAATACGACGAATTCTTGCCAGCAAACGCTTCATGACGCCCAAGTAAAACTCTCCAGTGACTGTCTGGCCGGGCTGAACAAATTCTTTGTGGATAATTCCTTTTGAATCGTAAAAACAAATCAGCATCACCTTAACTTTTGACTTCACCAAGCGACTTTTTTTGGGTGGTCCTTCATCCGGCGCTCTCCATTCAGCACTTTGCCGCTTTGTTTCGGGCTCATATTCAAAACACCACGTCTCGTCACCAGTTACAATCGATTTCAAGAAGTTTCGATCCTGCCGAGCACTTTTAACACTTTTTTTGCAATGCGCAATTCGATCAACTTTTTGGTCTTCGGTGAGTTTGTGTGGTACAAACCGCGAATTAACCTTCTTAAGGCCCAAAACTTCGGTCAAAATGCGGTATGCGGTTGTTTGAGGAATGCCTAATTCCATTTCAATAACTTTCACCGACGCTTTTTTGTTATGTTTGATGAATTCACGCACTTTTTCGATGTTTTCTTCCGATAATCCGGTTCTGGGACGGCCTGATCTTTCGTCATCATCCAGCGTCTCTCTACCCGATTTGAATCGCCTGAACCACTCGTAAACTTGCGTACGGGATAGACACTCATCACCATATGCATTTTGTAGCATTTGGTGCGTTTCAGTAAAAGGTTTACCCAGTTTAACACAAAACTCAATTGCAGCTCGTTGTTTGAAACTCATTTTCCGACCGATGTACACAACACACTGACAGTTGAAACGCAATAACTTTGTTGCCGTGCATCCAAATGTCATGACATTTATACCAGTTGTCAATGAGGGACTACGCCATCTACCGGTAAAATATTACAACAGATGGCACTAGTGGTACTATTTGTTTTCAAAAGTTCGGTTTCTTTCGGAATGGAGGGTGTACATATAGATTAAACATGTGCATTCATATATATCCAAGCACATTGACGCAATACTGGAAATTATATTGTGAAATTTATATATATATATATATTATAAATATATATATATAATAAATCACAGCCATATTCAATCCACTAGTGGATGAGGTCTCTCCCCGAAGGGAGGAGTTGGTCTACTGCTCCCACGCTGACCAGACGGGTTGGGAGAGGAGAGCCGAAGCTCTCACTGTGATCGCCACTGTATTTTATTCACAGCAGCTCCCCAATTGTCCTCACGATGCTGGGTCAACACCGACATTTTTTAGCCCCCACCGGGAATCGAACCCGGGACCGCTCGCACCGAAGTCGAGCGCGCTACCGACTAGGCTACGCAGGAGCTCATATATATATATATATATATCATAGCCATATTCGATCCACTGCTGGATGAGGCCTTTCCCCGGAGGGAGGGGATTGGTCTACTGCTCCACGCTGACCAGACGGGCTTCGAGAATCGAACCCGGGACCCCTCAATTGTCAGCAACGCTACAGGAAAGTGGAGGATTGGCGCCCACTTAAAGGAAAATTTTAATATCTTCGTACTTTTCTATTATTTTGTAATAAATTAAATGTGGATTAGTATGGCACAGTCTACTAAACAAATACCCCGAAGATCTGTTGAAAACAATCCACAGAAACCAGAACACGTTGTTGAATCACACCATCTGTGTCCGGGTAATGCCGCCCATGATAGTAGATTACGTTCAAATTACAATCCATGCACATGATACATAAAGCGGTAATATTTTAAAAGTATAACTAATTATTCAGGCTATTTACAGGAATTAGAGGCAATCTGGTAATTGTACTTTTAACGCTGTAACATCAAGTAGCTTCAATGATGGGTAATTATTGGATATTAAATATTCACCAAAGTGTAACAAGCGTTTTTTTCTCACTGTAACAACTATTTAGATTATCGAAAGTAAACAAAAAGAAAGAGAACGTTTGTATACATTGTCCTGTGACTTGGGGAAATGCAGCCCACAGTAGGCGGCAATACCCCTTTTTCATAGTGCTGATTAGTGTTCGATTTGTTATATATTGCGAAAGTTCCTTGCGAACTAGTGGTTCCCTGTAAGTTTTCACTTACTACCTATCTGTTTAGGTAGAAATTAATTCGTTTCTACCACAAAGAACTGCAAATACATACGAAAGTAAGTACTTAACGTTCTAGCACTACTGGACCAATTTTATAGCTCATACTTTTGTCTTGAAAATGGTACTCTCGTGAGTAGTATCAACTAACCGAATTTCGTGAAAATCGGAGATGGTCTGGTTGTAAAGTACAGTTTTTTTTTTTATGATGATTTTCCATGGAATAACCCAAAAATGCTTTCACGAAAAAGGGTGTTGACGTACACGAAATAATTTTTGAACAGGTTTAGAAATTACTTGATTTTATTCGTGTTGTATCAGCTTCTATCGAGAGTGTAATATATATTATAAAGAATCAAGACGTGTACATGAAATTCACGGCAAATGAAAAATTGCCAAAGTTAACAACTATTTCAACCGAAAACTACTTGCGCTGACCTTTACGTGTAGTAGGGACCGTGATTACAGAAAGTGAGCGACATTATTGCCACGATGAAAGTGAGAGTTCGGAACTTATTCAAACGTCCTGGCCTTTACAGCACCTTAAGGTTACAGGTGTCATAGTCTATCATTTTGCCATTTCCGTGGAGTGAGATGATTTCTATCGAAGGTAAAACTCAACTCACACTCCCTCCCCAGAGTTTTCCGAAGTCAGCGATGTGACTATTTCACTACAAGGATGGGTACATGCTTGAAATTCATCTACCAAAAAATAACGGGTAAGGAAGCTGCACAGTTCCTTCAAACGAATTTGCCAATTTTGTGTTTCATTATTATGCTATATTTTCAGAGGAAAAATAAGAGTTACTAGTTAATGAATGAACAACTTTCTTTTAGTTTTGATTTCCCAAAAAGGTTCTTTTTATTTCAATTTTGCATTGTTTAATATGTCTACCCATTTGTTTATGCCATGCTTTGACACTAAATCTATTGGTCACTAAACCATTCACGTCACAGGTACTGGAACTTCACTGTTTGCCGCACAAAGAAGATTGCATAATTATTTAATGGAAATGCAGGTACTTATTTTATGCTAGATCCGGATATTACTATTATTACCGGGTTTCTTAAACATTCAGTTTTCATCAAGCTTACTGAGGTTATCAGATTATGTTCATAAACTATATCAAACTCGTTAATACTTCGTCAAGCTTTTGTTACACATTCGTTAGCGTCTTCTCTTTACTTTCAGTCTTACTTCAAGATTTTTTTCAGAACCATTAACCATGGCCCCTCTCTAAGGAGAACCCACATGAAACACTTCCGGTACGGCATAGCACTCTTTTAACAGCTTTCCGTAAACAGCAATTTTGCGTATGCCCACCGCTAACCGCCCAGCTCCCTTCGGACGCACCTTGCTGCACCAAATATTGCAAGATCGCCGGGAATTCAACCGAATTTGGCCAAACTTCGGGATAATCTAGAGTACTCATTCCCATAGAGAGGTCCAATTTGGGGGAAATGAGACGAAAAGGAAAATTTTATGGCTAAAATTTAATTTTCCTTGCCAGCTATAAAAGAAAAAAAGTGAATCCGTGGGTTAGCAATGAAAGCATGCCTGGAGACTATTCCAACGAGGTATCACTTGTTTCTGTAGGACAAATAGTTCCTGACATCTGAAAATGGCCACCAGAACAAAGGAATTTGACTATTCTTAGCTATATCTTCCCAACTATAGCTCAGAAAATCCTAAAGATTTGAGAACTTATGTACCATGTCTCTAAAAGATGGTGTATATTTGGAAATCCTACCCATTTTCATGTAGGTGCTCAGTAAAACGCGTGTAGCGACGAAAACAGAAAACCCGCCATACAAAATACCCAAATGTTGAACCTCTTTGACTATACACAAAAATGTCGCTGGATATCTATTGGAGGAATTTTCCCGAAACTGCGCCAGCGTAGCCTATAGAGGTATTATGTAGGTCATGATTTAAAAAAAGCCGATGAAGTTCAGCCCGATTACAACGCAAGGTTTCTTTTTTTAGGAAAACCCTTTTGTGAAAAAGTGAACTACAATAGGGCGTTTTCTTCCTTTCCCCTCCGCTGTGTAAGGAGTTATTCCTACGATATGAGGTGTGTGTATTAAAAACCGAGACTGATACAATAATATCTTTATTTATAAGCATTACAATTCTAATTTTTGTCTCCTTCAATGAAGCCTTCATTCGCAATTGTTCACCGATGCAGTTGTTTTTCACAGGTAAAAGGCGTGGAGCAGATCAATTTCTGTCAGCTACTTTAACACGTCAGCAGTTTTCTTTACTGCATCGGAACTGATGACTCAAAACGCGTTCCTTTAGGCAGAGTTTTCACTTTAGGGAAAATAAAAATAAACGGGGTACAAACTCAGGCGAATATGAAGAATACTTCAGTGTGGTGATGCGTTTGTTGACCAAAAACTGCTTCACAGAATAGTGCTGTGTGAGCAGGCGCAAATTTCCTTGTGGCGTTCTTTCTGCTCCGGTGTGAGAACCCAATGGGATACTCTTTGCACAAACTTTTTTCATGTTACGATCCCGGCGCAAAATTTTGCACGCAGTGTCTGCAATGCTCACGGCTTCACATATTCGCACACTGAGTCGGCGGTCTTCTCGTCGAACATTTTATTTTTTATCAACATTTTCTTCAGTTCTTGAAGAGAAAGGTCACCCAGGGTGTTCATAGTTTTTCATCCTTCACTGAATCTTTTGTGGCACTCGAACACACGTGCATGAAACATGCAGTCTTCCTTGTAATCCACAGTAAGCATCTGCAAACCTTTTGTTGGTGTTTTGTTCAGTTTGACAAAGATTTTCAAACTGGCACGTTGCTCAACTATTCCGGCACAGAACAGAAAACATATCTGCTTTAAACAACGAGTCACGGTCAGCTGAACGGTCGAGCTTGTTAATGTTTGTCATGCAGGTTTAGACACGTCCAAGGTCCCCGCCAAAGGACTCACATTCAGTTCTCAATGCTTCTTCAAAGAGGTAGTAGAAACGCAATCTCGCCTTTTATTACACACACCTCGTATGTATAATTGTATATGCCAGTATATTCTTTGGTCCTTTAAAAAAGAACCATCACTTAGTGTTTTGTGTCAATTACAACCAGACCTACAGTCATTCGAAGTAAACCAAACGCAATGACGCAAAAAGCCTCCGGACCGAAAAGATTAAACAGTTGAGTCTATTACCACTTTGGTCAAGGTGAAACGTGCTACACTAACATACAGCGGATGGTACACCTACAGGCCCCTGAGCACGATCCCAACATTTCCTCAGCGTCCAGACGGTGTTAATTTCGCCGTCTTTTGGTCTTCCGTCTCACTGTAGCCCGTCTAGCTAGTGCTACCTGGGTCAAGGCACCTGCTATTATATTACATGTGGGTTCATATTATTCAGATACGATTCTGTACTTTCAGAAGTTCGGTGAATTAGTATTTCTGCCGCGATGAACGCCGAAAGAAAATTATGCTCCAATGTGATCAGATTTTCAACACTATTTTATTTCATTTTTTTTTTATTTGATACATGAAGTTTAAAATGTTTGAAAGCACTCATGACAATTTGAATTTACAAATATAACTAATTTCTTTCATGATATTTTTAACAGTTTTTAATGTTTTTATATATATATATTATATATATATGTACATACATATTACATGCATAATTAAATATTTTTCTAGTATTTTTATAATATATATATATATTTATTTATTTATATAAATACACATCATTGGACTATAAAACCCAACGTATATATGGTTATCTCCAAGAGATACTCACCCTTTTTTTTGGATATTCTGGTAATCTTTCAGTAATATCAACACAAAACAATTTCTTGCTTTTAAGAGTGCATAGACTTAGTTCAGTATTTATGCTGACAGCCAGATATTTTAACACCGTTCGCTTGTATAAAAATCACTACACGCTTCCTCCTGACATTACTGAAGTCGATATAAACATTTAAGGAAGAGGGGGAAAAAGATAAACAGATCTATACTACAATTAAAAACCACCAAAGTTCGTGGAGTTTTACGTATTTCGGTGGTTACAGCATCATACAACACCCTAAAAAAATTATAGAGAGTACGCCATTTTGTTTATGACAAAAACACCTCCATCAATATTACTTAAGAAAAATTGCTGGTAGTTCATTTTGCATAAATAATCGAGATAGTCCTTCACCACTCTTAGAGATGTGGAAATTTGGTGTTTTTTAAAAAATGTATATATTTATACGAAAGACAAATAAATATTCTTTATATCAAGTTAAAAAATATTATTTCTAAAAAATGCATAGATACAACATCACTTGTTTTTAAAAAAAAGGGAAAGGAAGAACTAAATGTAATGATATTATTTGCAACCGCTTTGCATGTATGTATTTTCTGGTTTACAAGAGTGTGTTGGCACATGAAACAATTCTGGAATACCACACCCATGCTACAAAAGAATCACTTCTTTTCATCCAACGAACACTGCCACTTCATTTACTGCATCTGAATGCATTACACGAAGTGCCATAAATGCAAAACTACATTAACTTACAACTAGGTGGGAGTTTTAAAACGTACAATATATACTTCTATGTTCTGGTTTCATTTCTGAAGCTAGTATCAACGTAAACTACCTAATCACTGCTGCATATAGAACATTATACCTGATCAGTAACATTTAGACACTGGTGACTAGCCAAAATATGGCCAAAAGGAAAGGCAATACTAGTAATACTGTTCAGGCTAATTTAGTTTCCCTTTTTTTAAATATAATATATATATCCCAACTTCAATATCAAATAGTCCACAGATTTAACAAGATTAACTTATGGAAGTTTTACAATTTTTTTGTTTGAACAAGTATTTAATAACAGAGTTCACAAGATATTTTTACACAGACGAAATTTAATCGATTTTTTTTTTTTTTTACAATTTCATCACATAAGAACAATTACAAACTTTCTTCTTTTATTTCAAACGATATAAAAAACAAATCCCCATAGCAAATTACAACCGTTTCCTGTAACTTCTCGTTCTTCTTCTCCATAGTTATTTCGGGTACAAAAAAAAAAAATATTCCGATAACACACAAATAGTTTTTATTACATAAACACCAATAATGACCACCAATCACATCTCAAAACAGACAACACTGAAAACTACATTTGTTTTAACAAAAAAGCCCTACGTATAAACAACTCCAGATGCCTAACCTCCAGGGAAAAAAAAAAACAAAAGAAAAAAAATAAATCAACTACTGGTTTTACTTCTAAAGAAAAATCATCACAATTTATACTGGAAAATATTTGAATAGTTCATAGTTACTCTTTTTTCTTCAACACTTCAGAGAGAAAATTTACATACGGCACAATCACAAAACGTTGTTTCTATACATATGAACGGTTTTGTGTCAAATGACGCGATGTACATATATTTATATATTACATGTATGAAATCCCCACCATGGCACGTTAACACATTCATGCGGAAAGAGCTCAAACATACATATACACAGCACACATGGTTAATTGCATTGCTGTTAACACTTCACATTATTGTCCGTCATTAATAGGCTGTTTTTGTTTTTTTTTCATAAGAAAGAAAGGAGGATATGCTTACAGCTTCTGCATGGAGAGACACGCATATAAGATTTATATAAAGTTCTCTACTCAAATAAAATTGGTCCACTCTATTTCCCTGATAATGTGATTACAACATTAAGACACGACCACCACGAATTAATTCTTAGTAACATTTAAGACGATGCTTGCAAAGTTGATTATTTCTTACGTTTTTCAGAACGATCATTGGCACTTTCAATTTTTTTTATTTTTTATTTTTTTTTCATTTATTAATTACTACTTATTTTAGACATGGCCGTCACAACCACTCATGGATATTGCTAATCTTCCAATATTAGGTATGATGCTGTTGCCACTAGAAATACAGGAACTCCGGAGAATGTTATTTCAGTGCGAAAACAGAAAAAGACAGAGAAAAAAAGTCGAAGCTATCTATGACAATTACACGTTTAACAAAAGAAAATTACAGGCACGAAAGAGACATTAAAAGCGAATAGTTTCATGATATAATGCAAAAGAATAAACTGCCCCCCCCCCCACTTTTTTTTAACACAAAGAAAAAATCTGAGCAAATGTTTTTCTTCCTTCTTTACACATTGAACATAAATACGTTATTAAAGAAATGTGCAAACGTCCATTACACAAGTCAAAAAAAAAAAAAGACTAAATGTTACATAAAAAAGAAAGAAATGAGTACTATAAACACGTCTGATATAACTTACTTTCTCCTTCTTTTGAGCACTTAGTTTTTTATCCTGGTAACTTCACAATCCACAACAGATATCCCTATGTTCAAACTCATATAAAATTCCCATTCTCTACAAAAAAAAAAGAACATATATAATAGTAGCTGCAGAAGAAGTAGGGGGATAAAATAAGTTCATTGACTTTTCTGAATCCACAGCTGAAAAGAAGAAAAAAAAAATGATTGACAATCGATCTCCGACACTGTAAACGTGTTAGAGACCTTGAAATTCTGTATCACATAATTTAATATCAACCCTTAACATGACATTCATTCATTTTTTTTTTTTGCATGGCAAACATTGTCAGAAAAAAAAAACAAGTGACGTAGAATTCTTCAGTCTTAACAAATGTACTATAGTACAGTACAAGTAACTGATCGTAAAGTGGTCTCCAAACCCACAGCGCTCAATGTACATTTTACACAAAGAACATTACCAACAAATTACATACACACGTATCTGCATGACATACCAACAAGAAAAAAAAACTTTGCATATCGGACCATTTAAATGATTGACAAATTCATCATCTTATAAAATTATGTAAATAGAAGAATAAATAAACTAATAAAAGAACTCAAATATTTGACTTAGTTGCAACATCAATATTGCAAATATTTCACAGGTCATGGGAGTACTGAATTGTCCACAGTTTTTTGTGTCACACAATCAACAAGTGGTATCTTTGATCTTAGGGACGAGCAACCCATTCCCATATCACATCTACGGTGTTGGGAATGTCACACTTGATGTAGGCAGAAGCTTCCACTGCGCACTACCCACTGGAATTCTACATCGTCAGTTCTCGGAGCATTCTCCCGATTTCTGGTACGGTGAATAATCAAGTCGATACTGGCCTGAAACAAGATGAAACAAACATCAATTTTGCTTGCATTACAAAATAAAGAGTAGGACGAAACAACCTGGCTTCGTTGTATTTCCAATAAGATTTTTTTATCTATCACAGATAAAATGGGACAAAATCTCAAAGTAAGAATCTCAGACCTCTACAATATATTTTACAAAACCAATCAATGATTTGTGTTTAGTGAAAGAGTACAAAAGCGGCATTTATCATTATTCCTTTTGCTCTTAACAACTTCTCATAAATAAGAGGAGCTTCTTCCTTATATCAAACTATTAATTTTCTAGCTTTACTGAGGGCACTGAGGCCACAATATCAAACGTTTCTTCCTATCACAAAATTTTCATGAAAATCAGTTTTGCGCACATTTCTTATACACACAATAATTCATTAATATACATCTGATTATTAATTAAAGTATTAACGCAGCAAAACAGATGAATGAGAAGTGTACATGTGAGTTTAAATTTATCCCTGGCTAACTTCCTTGGGCATCCTCCGTGAATTTCTTGAAGTGAACAATTTATACTATATTAAACAAGGTTTCGGTCTAACAAGCAACATACTGATGGGGCAGAAAAAACTTCTAAATTTTTTTCTTCCAACATGGTTAGAATGTAAAAATATGTACACAGGCAAATTTTGGCAACTCGAAAGCAATTAATTACTTTGGGAGATATCGATGATATAATAGTCAGATTCTTGTTTCTGAAAAGTGAAGGAAAAGTGTGAAAATACCCTAAAATGCTGAAAGAAATGGAAAGCAAATACATAGTAATGGGTACTGGGTAGAAGGCGCTACTTATTGGAGGGTATGTTCATCACGGCCGCCATCTTGAATATCGATTAGTTTTCTTAAATGGGAAGTGGGTCGTGTAATATGTCACTGTGGGCTAGAATTTTACGGGAAACACGTTTCTGAAGTCAGTTTTGCTGTAAATGTATTACTATGAGAGATAATAGTGTGTTACATTAGTATGCGCTAATAATGCAATAGGCTGAAAACAACCATTTTGTTTTGAAATAATGAAGGAATTGTAAACTAAATGCACACAAATGTATATCGAAATGGCAATATAATCAGGAACAATTTGTATGCATTTAGATTTCAATTCCTTCATTATTTCAAAACAAAATAAATCAAATATAACCGAAAAAAAATCCATTCTTTCTTTGCTATCTATTTGATGAAGTGTTTAACTTTGAACGAAACGTCACGTTTAATTAATAGAGTATAAGTTTTGAACTACAAGGAGTGAACGCAGAATGGATATGAAAGTTTGTTATTGATGCCAATATGCCTGTTTTAAGCTAAATTTATCACGATGCATCTACAATTTGGATGAGCTGCAAACATCTGACGCGGTGGCAAGTATTATCTATATACTATACTGAAAAAGCACATAAATAGCACAGTCTGTGTATTACGGTGTATAGTGCACCATCCCCTCCCTATAGTGTGATAACAGCGATTGAGAGTTTCGGTTTTGGGGGGTAATGCGCCATGTAGTCGCAATGAACACACGTCGTGATCTCAACTATGACAATTCGTAGGCGCCAAATGAATAGGTCGTTCCCACTCTGAAGTGGCAAACGCAATGGGGTTCTTGCGTGTATCGAGACTACACGAACACCAATCAGAGTCCTTGTACCTGTGTGAACTTGTATCACGTATTCCAATCTGAACAGAATCAACAACGGGTTACCCTGCAACAAATGACCGCCCAATTGGATGCCAGTGTCGAGAGATCTGTCAGCAAGCAACGCGCTCTGTGCGGCTGTGGAAGATGAACTTCAACAGTAGAGTTACACGCCTCATCTGGGTAAAAAGACACTGAAACTAGGAAAATCGTGACATGGGTTC
Source organism: Lepisma saccharinum (assembly GCA_022664845.1). NCBI lineage: Eukaryota > Metazoa > Arthropoda > Insecta > Zygentoma > Lepismatidae > Lepisma > Lepisma saccharinum. Next base: position 57,867 of record JAGDQP010006680.1, on the reverse strand, counting down.
AAGTTCCTTGGTCTCGTGAGTTGAAATTCAAATTGTTTCGTGAAGACGGACGCGTGAGAATTTGACTTCAACCTCATGCACGAATTCAGACATATGTGATGGCGAGCCCTTTTAACGGCATTCATCTATGCCCGTTCATGTCTTAATTGTCCACAGGCTTTGTGTACTTCTGATAGCGTAATGCACCTCCAAGTCAATCACTGGTGACTGAAGGAACATTCTACAGAATTTACAACCCTGATTGACCTCAAGGTCTCCGGATTTTAATCCAATGCAGTGAAGTTCAGCATACCTCAAGAACACATTCGACACACTACGAATCCAACACTTTATTCAAATTTTCTGAAATTACTTCTTGCTTATATACAAAGAGAAACTGCGAGTCCGAAAAGAATGTATGTTTGAATTATTTATACCCATTAGGCATCTCAGGCTTGGATCTTTAGATAATATTTCTCAAATTCTCGGCGATCTCCCTCATAGAGGGATATTATGCGCGGTAGAAGGATGTTCCCTGACGTTCAAAAACACAAGCGTAATTCGATGTTAAAACGAATTACAGAACAATTAAGATGCATCGTAACTGTGTTCACAAATAAATATCGAATTACAGACCAAAGAGAAGGTTTTAATTACATTAAACACGCAATGTGGTATCAGTTAATAGTCTTACGTTTAAAGTTATTGACATGAAAAAGGTCTGCTCTTTAAAAGGCTGGGTAACTAGTTAGTGTCGCGAATTTGTCATAAAATTCAATTTTATCACGGGTTCAAGTCCCAGTCGTCGACAATATTTATTTCAATTGTAGATTAATATTGACAAATCTTTACTTTTATATTTTTATCTAATTCACGTGATACTTTTATATTTTACAACGAATTCAACAGATATTTTAAGAAACTTTCTACTGTTCTTAGTAAGGAAAGGTGATTTGAAAACCATGTTTTTTTTAAAAAAAGAACCTGACAATGTAAAACAACGCGTGTCCAAAATATTAATGAATAAAACAATTTAGTGATTACTGTTTTTATTCGAACACTGGTTGTAATTGCACCTACTCTCCTGACAAAATAAAAAATAATGAAAATCGAAGTTCTAAGTTATTACTTAAGCCTTAGATCACGTCAGATTGGTTTACCCACCAGCAGCTGCCGGGGGTTCACACTTAGTTTACCATCGCTCGTATTAAATACTGTTGGTACCAATAATACAGAGTGAGCCATATAAACCTTTACAATGTCAATTACTTCCTTGTGCAGGTGACTGTAATTTGAAATTGCATTGTATTGTCGAACTGGCTCCAGCAGAATCTGTTTACAGGCCCTGGCTGAAACTAAATTACGACTGTCGTCTAATAATGGCTATTGTTAAAAAGCTGAACAGTGAAGGCCTACGCAAGCTTATTTTTTAAATAATCAGTTTCGTTACATTTCATACCGGGGGGAGGAGGGGGGGGGGTGTTAAAGAGAGTTGAATTCTGACGTCAATACTTCGATTTGAATTCCGAAATACAAGATGGCGCAGCCTAATCCTGCAAAAATTTCTTCAGAATGCAGCTGTTTAAGTGTTGTAGTGTGCGGTCGGATGTCTGTCCAAGGTTTAGGTTTCTTGTACAGGACTGAAGATCATTAAACAGGTAAACAGTATATACATATCCTTGATAATATAATGTTGCCATTTGTCCGTGACCTTCAACCTGGTGAAGAAATCACTACGCAACATGACAGATGATCTATCCACACATCAAAACCAGTACTACGCTGGATTACGGAACAGCATGACCTTTAAGTTTTTTTAAAATTATGTTTTAAGGCCTTCAGGAAACTTTGGCTTAGACTGGATGGAGGATGAAGGAAGTGAGAGAAAACGGGATAACCGAGCAAAGCAACACACACGGTGTTTGTTCACTACAAAGCCCACTGGCATGCGCAGGGATACAACCGACGATCCTTAGCACCAGAGGTGAGCGTTCTACTACTGAGCCACCGCGGCACCAGCATGACCATGTTTTACATTGGCCTGCTCACGAATTCAATCTGAATGTCGAACATGCGTGGTCTGAGGTGGCCGAAAGGGAAGAGATTTTGGCTAAATAAATTTATCCGTATCCCTGTTTAAATTTGGTAAATAGATACAAAATAAACTAATATTACAAGCTTAAAAATAACTGTCGGGATAGATCCAGCTACCTCCTGCATTGTTCTCCAGCTCTCTACCACTGTTCTAACTCTCTAATGGTGTAACACATTTTGTTGTTTGTAACATCATATTCGTGAGAGAGAGAAATTAATGTCTGTTTATTAGCTTTGAAACATTAACCACGAGCAATTCGTTATTCTTCAAAGATCAGAGATGACTAAGTTCTTCTATTTTATGTTTAGGGTATCTACAGTTAAAACAATTTATTAACCACGTGTTTATTGCAATATACTTAAATTTTAAATAAAAAAAATGTCACATATCATGTAGTTTATTAACAGATGGCAGTAAAACACACACATTAGTAATGTAATTTATTCATTTAATAGAAGATGGCACTAGTAATTTAGATGCCCTTTTAAATGGTTGAATGAAATTTGTATCACTGACATTCATTTAAGACAGTAGTTGATACGTTTGTAGAAACCAAGTTGACACATTTTCGCGATACCACACATATATAACTATGATCAGCAGTCCTTTCCAAAGCTGAATACATTTATCCAAATTTCTTATCTGATTTTTATTTTTTGAATTTATTTATGGCATATCTTTGGCTCAGACCGAGGTAGGGTTGGTATTGGTCAGGGCATTTTAAGGTGCCATCATGGTATTCGCCAGGTGAAAGTGAGGTAAACCCTGGAAAATATCAATAAGGGTAGGTTGCCGCGGAGTTCGAATCCACTTGCCTACCCATTGCCGATCCGAAGTTCGCGACGTTATCACCGGAACCACCGAACTCGGTTTTTAATCTTATAAGTGAATACAAGACTAAGAATTTTACAACTTTTTAAATAAAAATATAATCTGCAGTAAGGGTACTTTAAGAAAATATGTTCACGCATTATGTAAGAACGGTAGAACCTATTGCCTTCAAAATTCATATTCTGATAGAGCGGAGAATCATCCATATTTTAGCCGCACCAGAACAGCCTGTTTATTATAGTTTCCATGATAACGAACACTTACACGCGCGTCTCATGTGAGATCGGTTACATATTTTTTTTTTTTCAAATTTGATATAATTACATAGGTCTCAACTCTGTAAAATAAACCACATTAAAATATTAAACCATATACTGTTTCCACGGTAACGCGACTGAATTATTAAATGCATATTCGAGCATTATGTAGGAACATTATATATTCATGTAGAAAAGTATCCTCAACGTTTTAACCATATTCTAACGTTAAAATATTTATATATTTTTTTGTGGTAGACACACTCACTCATTGCGTAGGAACGATAAATTCGATATTCACATACTGATGAGCAAAATATTCTCAACGCTTTAACCACAGTGGAATGTTACGAGCATGTACAGTTTCCATGAAAACGAGACTCAATTATTTAACACATATTTAAGCACTGCGCAGGAACGATTGGTTTGACTCCAGCCAACGAGGGGAACGCTTTAAGCGTATTAGAATGTTAAAACGTGTGCTGTTTCCATGGTTTCTTACAGCTGCCGAAAGAATGTTGTGCTGGTGTGTTCCACTGTTATATGCGAATTTATCATGCTATGTGATCCGTGATTGGAGGATAAATGTTAGACCGTAGAACAGGGATGGGCTAATTAATACTCGATACATGCAGGGCTAAATGCCTGTTGAACTTTGGATAAACTTTAAATGACTAATAATTATGTGGAAGAACAATTGTATATATATGTTAATCAGTTTTTATATTTATTGTGTAAAATGTTTTTTTTTTTTTTTTACAACATATGGTTTGTTTAGATCTTAAGTTATGATCGAAAGCATTTTTTGTACAATTTTCATTTGACTGTGGTAATGTGGAATCATTCCCATCATCATCATTGCCTATTTGGCTTCCTGTACATACATTAACTCGTCGCATATTGGGAGATGTATTACGAGTTTCGTTCCAATTATTACCTAAGTACTGGCTTATTTCTCAGATTCCGATTTATAATATACCCAGTTTGATTACTCGAGCTAGTTATCCCTGTGATTTGCTTGTCTGAAGTTATTTTCATTAGTATTATATTGATTCACACGTCGCAAATTATTTCCAGTACCATTCTGATTCCCACGTCGAAAATTATTTCCATTATAGCCTACCTAATCCTCTGTCTTGATTCATCGTTACTGACCTTTCAACGTTAATTTTGTCACATTCTCTTATATAATTGAGTAATATTTCCATATGCAAATTTGGAATGGTAGCTAGATCTCTTTGCATTCTCTCAGGCAACATTTGTACAATTTTATTTACCAAATCTTCATTGTCCGTCAATTCATCAATATTCTTAAACTGAGTAATCAATTCATATATTTGGTTTTCGTAATTGGACACATTTGACCAGTTGATTCTCCTTTTTTCAAAGCATGTTTCCTTTCATTAAAGCTCAATCTACTCGCATATACTTCCAGAAACAAGAAACAATAATCTCTACCTTATACATGTGAAGTACGTTGTCAAGTCCTTGAGGTAGGCCGTTGGACTGTTCTCCATATAATCTCCTTTTCATCGTGGTATATTCTGGAGGTCCTTTGGCGAAGGATCTTTCAAAGCTGATCTCGGCATTTCATCAGTAATTGTGCTACAAATTGTACCTTCAAATCATAATTTCGATCTTTATATAATACTCCCTTCCACCTTCACTTGAACCTTAACTCGCTGTATCCCTGTGCATATTTCTTTCACGGTCTGGGCTGACCATTACATCATTTGTCCTATCCTTTGCCTTGTCCTCAGGTCTGACTGTCAATCTCATTCCTCCATCAATATCAGAATCCCCTGTTTTTAACGTTAAGGATAGTTTCAACCTCTCTCTTTATCCTGGAGCTTTTCTACTTTATCCTTCAGTACTTCTACTTGAGATCTCAAATCTTTAATTTCCTGCTTTTGACGTTGTAGTAATTTATTCTTCTCATTCGCCTTTACACAATCACTACGGTACATATGTAGCTCTCCTTCCAATTTGTCAAAACGTTCGATCAATTCCTTCTGCAGATTCGTGAACTTCGCATCTCTCTCATCTTGTTCTTGTTTCCATTGTGCATCTCTTTCATCTTGTCTCCGTTCCCTTCGTGCATCTCTTAGTGCATCTTTACGTTCTAATTCTCTCATTAGTTCCTCAAAATTGGATATTGGTTTTCCAAATTACTACTAGGATCCGTCCTTCCATTATCATCATCTGATTCCGCTCTTTCCAATTGAAAGCGATCTACCCTTGCTCTCTCCATTTCTTCATCGCTGTCGCTGGCCGCATCCAACATCACAGCCCCGTGTTTGGACGTCATTTTGTAAAAATAAGATGAGTTTTTCTCCTTCGATACTTCAATAAATAAATATACTAATATGCTTTACAGTTAAGCTCCTGTTTTAGTATTTCTTTGAACACATACGATTATCTTAATCTCAGGGTTTTATTTGGGTTCGGTCGTGAAGCTAATGAATACCCAGCGTATAGAAGATAGGTTTCCCTTTGGAGAGAAATTATGGGCAGAAATAATATCAAATAATAAAAGCCTGGAGTGTTTCGCTCCAGTGGTATGTCACCCAAAGAGAAGTCAGATGAACGTAGATTTCAATATATTATTATCAATCATAATAATCCCAATAATCCTATCAGAAATCCCTACTATGAACATAGACCTCATAATAGATAGACTTAGCACGCTTCCCCATTTCTGTCTGCGCTAAAACTAATGGATTTTTGTTTAGAGCACGTGATTTTGAATCCATCCGCTAGGTAGCTCTGCCACAGCCCTCATAGTGGAATATGACGTCTATGGCAGAGCTACCTAGCGGATGGATTCAAAATAACGTGCTCTAAACAAAAATCCATTAGTTTTAGCGCAGACAGAAATGGGGAAGCGTGCTAAGTCTATCTATTATGAGGTCTATGCTATGACCTAATATCCCCCTTGAGTACAACATACAACTTCCGTCTGAACAAAAAATGCTTTCGATCATAACTTAAAATCTAAACAAACAATATGTTGTAAAAAACCATTTTACACAATAAATATAAAAACTGATTAACATATATATACAATTGTTCTTCCATATAATTATTAGTAATTTAAAGTTTATCCAAAGTCAACAGGCATTTAGTCTTGCCATATATCGAGTATTAGCTCATCCCTGTTCTACGGCCTAACATTTATCCTCCAATCACGGATCACATAGCATGATAAATTCGCATATACCAGTGGAACATACCAGCACAACATTCTTTCGGTATCTGTAAGAAATCGACTTCAACATATTTCTTCCTTTACTTTCTGCTTCCTTTACATCTTCCTATTGAAAATCAAAGGTAACATTATACAAACATAATCAATATTTCAATTCACAATTTAAATAACTTTGCGAACACAGTTACATTTTGCCTATGTGCCAACTACGTAATTTGAACATTCAATTTCCCACTATAAAATAACATTTTCCCATTAGTTCGGTAATCCTCTGTAGATAAAAGTATGAACATTGTTTTCGTAGAAATATAATGTTGCTTTGATAGAAATCTAAGCTTGGTAAAAAACATTGAACGTAATTAAACCTCCATTTCAATCATGGCTTTAGTAAAGCATACGCAACCTATTTCTCAAAACTAACTTAATATTTGCACAAACCTAACGTAAGGAAACGTCACTAAACAGTATTGCAATATAACCATATTAAAACGGATTAATCTTTCAATCAGCTGCAGCTTAATCCATACTAATTTAAACTAATCTAACGCAACGCGGTCTCATATAATGTAACCAAACGTAAACTGGCTTTAAGCTGCACCATTACATCTTAAGGCTTTATTAACCGTATTTAAATATTAAACCAATTACAGTTTTCTTTGTAACGAACGGAAATTTATTACACATATATTCAAACATGAACCGAATCCAACCAAAATTAACAAACGAATGTAGGGGAATATTCATAGGGTTTCCCACAATAGAGTGTTAAAATATTTAACGTTTTCATGAAACGCGACTCAATTAAGTTCCTAAAACAATATATTAAATGTTAACCCACGCTAATCTCAGTTCTGTAGACATTGTAAAAAATGAATGCGTCCTAGTATGTACTATATGGTGAATTATGGTTTATTATTTTAATGTGGTTGGTAAAAAGAGTAAGATTAATGGACGTAATTTGTGCTATAAATAATAGGAGACACTAAAGCATAATGTAAATTGCGGAAGGCTCCACAATTGTTTTCTCACTAAATTTTTTAATGTTCAGGAAGTAAATGGAAAGAGAGAAAAACATGTTCAGACATAGCCCAGGTTCGGTGTCTGATGCAGTAACATATCAGGTTTGTTTCGAAGTTTCCCATTCGGAACACATCTTTTTTTTCCGTAAGCAGTATCTTATAAACCTGCGACGTCTTCGTATTATTACCAACAGTCTTCTTCATCTCGTTCGTACTTATCCCATATTACCAACGATCAACTCATATCTCTTCAATAAACCGCATTAATTACAGACTCAAAGTGAGCAAACACATTCCGAATTTACATGCACTGCATGATATGCACGATCATTTCAAAACGAAATCCTCCTTGCGGTTTTCTTTTTAAATTGCTACAACAAAAACTTACAATTTCAGTCTCACAGTAGCAGACTGTGCAATTAGTGCAACATATCTCATGTACAAAATCACAAAACGGGCGTTCTTCGTATTACTTTGCTGGTCAAAGCAAAAGCCTGTGAGGTGTTCTTGTTCTTGAAAAGTGACTAGCATCCTGTAACAGCTAAATTCTTTTGATGAACCTTACCAATTTACTCTAAAGTTATGATAAACAGAATCACAGTACTACATACACTTGTTAGTTTTATATTGTTCGTGCATTACAAAGACATTGATTGTACTATAAAAGTCTTACCTGGTTTTGTGATTTCTTCCATGGTCTGGTCCTTGCATTCATTTCCCCTATGGCTGTGGCCACCACAATTATAGCACGTCATTTTCCCTTTAGACTGTGGGGGAGGTCCGAACGCTGAGTATCCTCCTGGATATGTGACAACTGGTGGAGGAGGAAATGTTGGAGGAGCTGCTGCAGAGATGGGCGGAGTATGCGATGATGACGGTGTCCCATGCATTAGTGGAATCGGATATGGAGCTCCAGCGTACAAGATATCTGGATTCATTCCATTGGGAAGTGCGCTTGGAGCTGCAAATGGAAAGCCAGGATGGATGGCTGAGATGTAACTGTTACTCGCTAGTGATGTATTGTGGGAGGATAGAAATCCGTGGAAAGCAGGGAAAATAGATCCAGCTCGGAGAGAAAAATGAGTTGGATTATGAGGAAGGAAACCAGCAGGGGAATAAGGCACATTGGTAGGGGTTGTGGAGGAGGGTAAAGAAATTTCAGCTGAGCTCATGCTGCGCTGTTGCTGTTGCGTATGGGAGGTATTCGAGTACTGAAGTGGAGCTGATAAACCAGATCCATGATTACTCACGGCCAACGAGTACGTCACAGTCGTGTAGGACATATGCGTAGACACAGGGACAGCAAATGACGGTCCTGCAGTACAAGCAGGCACCATCACCGGCGGAGTGCCTGGCGCTTGACATGTCTGTACACACGGAATGCATACTGGCACCTCATTGGTAGGAGAAACATACATTTTTCTATCATCAGAGTTCACTTTTTCTATACGACTGGATGAAGAAATGCTATCTGTTCTGGTAACTGGCACATTCGTTTTAGTAACTATTGCCGTTGGGGAGTTCCTAGATTGAGGCCCATTTGACGAGTTCACTCCACTTGCACTGGCACTACTATCTCTACGACAACTCGGTAAAGATTTTTGGTTTGTATCAATAATCACTGTCGAAGGATTTGGCCCACGTATCATAACAGTTCCTACTACGGGTACAGCACTGCAGTTGTAGCCAGGTCGGGTAAAAGTCTGAAAACTGGATGTTGATGGACATCCAGGTGGGTTAGCTTTGTTTCTTGTAGGGTGAGGATTTGGTATGCGAGGTCTTAACGGTTGACTACTTGTTACATTGGGTTGAACCACAGGAACTTGTGACTGCTGTCCTACTCCTTCCGAAAGCTGTTTTGTATCACCACTTGCACTATTCGACACTGATGGGTCATCCCCACCATCCAACTTAAGGCCAGAACACTGGTTTACTAGTAACGTTTTAGGGTCCCTATCCACTGGTATATTTCTATTATCTGCTCCTGATACCCAATTTTCCACATCTCCTGGATCTTTAGCAGAAAATTCTGGAACAAATCAAACAAAAACATAATATACATGTAAGAACATAGCAAGACAAAAATATATGAAAACACTCCCCATACGTGAATTGCGCATATGGCTTTAGTATTTCTAAATACACTGTACTGTGCGAGTTCTTATAAAGGCTTTAGTTCTCCTTCTACGAAGGTTTAAACTATTCAAAGCTTTCCAGACCCGTAAGATCTACCTCATAAGCTCTGATTCATACAAAATGGCCGACTGCATTTTTCTCAGTTAGAAATTTGGCACAGTGTGGCACCACCACTCATATACGCCACACATGGAACCGTAACTTTATACAGAGCACTGAATTTGAAGTTGAATCTATTTATGGCCTTTAAGCAACCTTGGCTCAAGCTGGGATAGGATAGAGGGAGGAAGTCGGCCAGGGTCTAGTCTGAATGTACCATTCCGGCATTAGCCTAGTTAGACAGGAAAACCCTGCAAAAATCTGTCAGAAAGGGAGATGGATAGAACCTTCTGATCGCTACGCTAATGCTCTAGAAACTGAGATACTCTACTGCAGCTTGGTTATAGTGAATATTGGCTCGATACTGCAAGTTTGTGCAATGTATCGGATTTAGAAAGTGAGAGGCCAATATCTATGAACCTGAGTTGCATTAAAGTTGACTTGTGATCTTCCATTCAATTACACTTTGGCTGACATTTTTACTCAGGTCTTAATTTTTCCTCTTAATTTTGGATTTTAAAAAAATGGAAACATTCAACGTTCGTGTTTTATTACCTTTTTATGTTATTCACATTGCTCACACGCAAAATTTCTTGGCGAGGACCATCGTGTAAACCTAGCTTCAATTAAACTTTCTATCCTCGCAGTTTCCAAATTAACACACAACAGAGCTACTATTTCGTCAAATAACTTACTTGTTTCCACTGGTGTGTAGTAAAAGGTTAAAGGAAGTAAAGGTATGATGAGGCAGAACTTGGGTACCTTATCGATGCTTGGATGGGAGGTGATTCTTAATGACTGTCTCATTTAGAAACGAGAGAGGTCTGATGCTGACAGTGTTTTGCAAAAGTGCAACTGATTCAGATACAATAAAACTTAAGTGTAAAATTTATCTATTGGATAAGTGCAAAATTTCTACCCGTTTTGACACGTCACAGGTTAGCGGAGTACTGACATCACACATGGCGCTGCCAGAGCGTGAATCAGTAGTCATGTAATCAGGGGAACATTAAAGCAGCCACAAGCAGAGACAAGTGAGTGTAAACGAGAAGACAGGAACAGCGTATCGTGTCAGTGAAATGAAGGCTAATAAGGAGCGCATCAAAAAGTGTTTAGTTTTTTAGTTCGATAAAGGCAGTAATGCGGCCACAATCTGCCACAATATTCAGAAAATGTATTGTGAAGATCCAGTTGTCGATAGCACATGCTGTCGGTCGATTCGAAAATTCAGGGATGGAGACAGAAGCTGTCAAGATCAACCACGGTATGAACGTCCATCTGTTCTCCAAAGATGAACTTGACAAAGCCATAGGAAACAGCCCGAATCCGATCGTACAGGAAATAGCGGAAACTTTCCAGAGATCTGTGTTTCCTTGCTTTCCCGGTAGACAAATGACCAGCTCTTCACAAGCATTGTCATGACTGATGAGAACTGGGTTCTGTACCGGAATGTAAGCGTCAAGAAGTGTGTGTCGCGGTCCTGAACTGCCTCCATCGATGCCCAAACCAAAACTTCATCCCAAGAAGGTGACGTTAAGTATGTGGTGGGCTGTCAAGGCATAATTCACCATATCAAACCATTAATTAATGTCACCTTCTACTGTCAACAGTTGGTCAAACTGCGAGTAACATTGCGATTGAATCGGCGAGGCCTCGTCATCCACCACAATAACGCCAGGACACAAGCGACAAAAACTGACGGACTTTGGCTGGGAGCTTTTGCTCCACAAGCCCTATTCTTCTGACTTGGCCCTTACAGACTACCACCTGTTTCACGCTTTGCAGAATCCTTCGCTCGGAAAATCTTTGATGATGTGAAGGTTGTGAAAACTGCTGTGCAACTCCAACCTCAGGACATTTATCAGTGTGCAATTCATCTTCTACCAAAAAGATGGTAAGAGGCCATCGATTGCGATGGCGTTTATGCAGTCCTAGGTGAGTTTCAATTTGTATTATTCGCACTTTTATATGCACACCAACAGCGAGTAGAACTTTTGTATGTACCCAATATATACTGCAATGTATAAAGACAATTAGAACGGAGGAAAATATGATTAAGTGGAAATAAATGTAGGTATAGCGTGGAGAAGAACGTAATGTTTCCTACCTTAGTACTTGTATTAAAAAATAAAAACACTAACACTAATAACAACAATAATAGCGACCGTTTCTGTAAATTATTTTGCACTTTGTAACATGTAATAATGCGTCTTGTAGGGGATAAAAAGAAGGAACATTACTTACAAGATAAAACATGCCACTAATAAAATAAAACTCAAATCAGTATATTAACTTACCCCTGTCCCAATCTTCAGCTTCATCCTGAGTTGACTGCATAGAAGGTGTATCCGGTGGGGTAGTACCTGGAGAGCCAGGTGGACTAGACAAATCAGACGCACTGCTTGTTGAGTATCGTCCAGTTAGTACGTATCCGAGGCTATCGCCTGGTCTGGCCTCTAGAGGCTCTTGGTGGGACTTCTCTTTCACGGAATCTAAGCTTCCAGTGCCTAATGGCAACACTCTGGGATAAGTAGGAAGATTTCGCAGTACAGCTGCTGGGTGCTGTCCCTGCACAAGTTGCGGGTGATTCAAGTGGCACGCATGATTCAAGTGACCTTTACTGCAACATTTCTGGAATGAAGGAGCACTGGAAGGCAAAGGGGACGCTATACATGTATGGCACGCAGAATTTGTGATGACTGTAGTTGGACGCTGCTCTGAGCTGACACTATACTGTCCACTCTGAAGCACATGAGAATGTTGACTAACTGGACTTACAGAAGTTGGCACCACCATGCCCCCGGGTGGGGGAGGGGGCATAAGTATGCTGTCAGGAACATTGTTTGCTACCCTGTTTCCTAGAGATTGGGAAGAATTTGACGGTATGGCACCTGCTGCTCTGTTGTCACTACTCCGAGATCCCACTGGGTATTTCTTCATGTCTGATGCAGAACCACTAACCTGCAAAGAGTAGCTCCCATGAATAATGCTTGCTACAAAAAGGTAATATGAGCTCGCATATAGAAAATATGCACTATACATAATTCGCGTGAGCTGAATAAGGAAATACACTCAAAGGTTACGTGCTTGAGTTTAATGGACACAGATTGTTTCACTCCACTCTAAGCAATACCAACCCTGTTTCTTCAATTAGTATAACACAAAAATAACATTACACAATTACTACGTTAAACAGATACAAACTTAAAATATAAACAACGAAGAATATAGATAACCCGCTTCTAGTAGAAAGTGTGCAAACAGATTCAATTAAGAGGAAACCTCCAGCGCTGTGGTCAATAAAACGCATCTCTAAATTGTTATTTATGAAACCTTAATATATATTAATACAGCAATTTGCTTGTATTTACTGAAACACTCATAGACACGAAGAGTTCCATATACTCGTGTATTTCATATAATGATGCCAGATATTTTTGGCACAGTTTCACTGTTTTGAGTGCAGAAAGGAGTTATTTTCTCTCCTGCTCTGAACGTCATTATTACAGGTCTTTAGTTGAGTAATTGGTCCGTTAACTATGAAATTTGCGAATTCACTGTGCATATGGGTATTCATAGCTAAGGCAATATAAATATTACTGTGTATAACTTCAAGAGAAACTATGATTTGAACACGCCTTTTTACTCTATAGTTTTTGTCATAAGGAAGATGTAAAAGTGCTTCAATGTAAGTGTGATGTAATGAAACTTAAATTAAGGTGTATTTTCTTGAATTGAATTTATTTATGGCTTTTGGCATCCTTGGTTCAGGCCGTGATAGGGAAGGTATCGCCCAGCGCCTTACTTAAGGTACCGGTTAGGTTAGACTATTCCGGAATTCGAAGGGTAGACTATGGGGAATCCCTAGAAAACGTGAGTCAGGATGGTCAGTTGTGGGGTTAGAACAAGTGTGTGTACCTAACTGCCGTTCCTGTGAATTTTCTTGAAAGTCTAGAATGACATCTAACAATAGAAACAAAAGACAATCATGAAATGATGAACCAGACTTCATCCCTATTTTAAAAATTTTAGATTAATTTTTCTTTTATATATTAAAATACATTACGGTATATTTTACTGCATGCAAATAACAAATTCTATCATAGTTTTAATAGAGGCAAGCACAATTTTCACAGAATGAAGAAGGCATCTAATACTTTCGCGTGCTAGTAAAAATGGAAATATGTTATGATGACGCACTTGCTTTAACACTGTTTATTTGTAGATGGTTATTTCAGATAAAAGTATTCAACATAATATGCTGTACATTCATGTAAAAGTGTGACAACTAATTAGTTTTGGGGAACGTATTTATATACAACCTATCCAACGCGAACTTTAGATATTCCCTGATACACCATCAGCTATGTGCCGTGTGGAAGGTTGGTTCACTTGCGTTCTTTACGGAGAATGAAACAATTCTGTATGTGTGGACACCAGAATTAAAACGGGCTGGCATGACAGAAACAAAAGTCATGCCCTCAACAAAAGAAACAGAAGACAATACCGTTTGCGAAGAAAAACATGGCAATGGTCTTTGGAACGACCAGGATGTCCTACTCATGGATTCTCTTCCCCAAAGCACCAATGTGAATGCTGCGCGCTATTGTGATACATTGCAACAGGGTGCTATTCTGTTGCATAACAAGGAGAAACCTCATACTGCGAACATCACTCGTTGCGACTTTCAGGATTTCCACTGGACCCGAATATGGACATCCAACGATTTTTAACTCTTTAGAAGAAGAGAAAGAAAAGCAAAAAAAGAAAAAAGAAAGAAAAACTTCGAAGAACAGATTCGAGACTGTACATGGCCTGCAACACACTGTGTTCTGGACTGGGTAGAGGAGCTTGAAACTTTCTTTCTTGCCGGAATGGATGAGTTATTCTCCCAATGGAACAAAATAATGTTCGGACAAACAAAGAGACTATCTGGAGAAACGGTATGTACACATGTAGTTTTGGTTGTTGTTGCATCTTTCTATGAACTCAAATACGATCAGGATTCTATTTGTTACCTTACTGATCCGTCTTCATATATATCTAATTTAAAAGGGGTCATTATGATCCGTAATCAGTGAGGTGGAACCACGACATCAAAAGCATTATTACTCACAACCGCGATACAAGAAGCAAGGGAGGGAAGGAAGTGTGCTGGCTCGTTAGCTAATCAGTTTACAAAAAATACTCTATCACAATATAATGGTAGACGCCTATCAAATGATGTGAATACAGAATTCCTGGCTTATATATCGCTTCGCCTGACTTATTGCCCTTCAGATTTGCTTACGCCTGCTTGGTACAACAAGGATAAGCCAACCTCACATTGGTCAGGTAATCAAACGCGAGAAATATTCAATACTCCTGGACAAGATCGAAACAGGGCTCGCTGACTAATTGCCTGTCGCGCTACCGAAAGAATACAATGACTTTCAAAAACCTGAAGATTCTGATGACAAAAAAGTTTCATTGAATTTGAATTTTATTTAAGGCCTTTAGGCAACTTTAGGCTCAGCCTAAACGAATGATAAGAGAATTTGTGGAATACAGAAAGTGGGAGGAAACGGGAGAACCCCGAGAAAACCCACGCACACAGTGTTTGTCTACCACAAAGCCCACACGTCATGAGCAGGGATCGAACTAACAACATCACGCACCCAAAGGTGAACACTCTACCACTGAGCCACCGCGGCTCAATAAGATTTAAGCAACAATAATTTATCTATTAAAAAGAGAAAGAGTAAAAACGTTACAATTCAGTTTCACTCATTTACTGTTTCATATCGTATATATGAGAGCTACCGTTCGTTTTCCAAACACATTTATTTCATATTCTACACATGCTAACATGTGTGTGCAAACGCAACATAGCATTGTGTTGCTACACAAGGTTACTTGGGAACGATGAATTACGGCATAATAGTAACTCGTTGATAAACATGTATCGTTCAAGATAATCCTTTGAGCTCCACCTACGGAGGAAATTTTAGGAACTACAATTAAAGCTTTTATCGAACAAGAAAGTATGCATGAATAAGCTATGTGGTGAACAAATATTTCTTTAGTTCTTGCCTTTCTTTCCGGCCTATACCATGTTATGTTCATTAGCATGTAATGTTTATTTGCAGAAAGTAGTTGGCTAGTTGTGAACGAAGAGTTTAACTTGTGCTTGGGTGTGTGTTATGTACACATTATACTCCAAATAGCAGATTGTTGTATAAGTGGCAAATCCGATATATAAAACTGCAAAAGCAATTGACAAGACTGTTCCATAACACTCTATATTAAATTAAGCAGTAAATTATATGATCAAATAGTAAAAGAAATGATTAATTCATCACGGAAATTTTGTGAAAGCTCTTTCTCCTTTGGATCTGACATTTGACGCAACAATAAATTATTTGGAGTATTATGTCTTTACATAATAAACATTCTAGCAAGAACTAAACTCTTCGTTCACAATTAGTTAACTACTTACTCGAAATAAATATTACACATTAACATATTAATAATTCAATACAGAGTACAGCATTCTTCCTAAACGTTCATTTTTTGCATTCTCGTAGCCCACAATGATCACTTTATTCATAAAAAAAAAGAGAAATAATACAATTCTTATGGAAAGTCTATGTACAAACTAATTAGCAACTAAATTAGCTGTATGTACGCCCCTGCATGTACGCTCTGTCATTACTTCGTTTCTTTGTTCATATAGTACCACCTTTCGTCTGAATTAAAGGTAATATATTAATATATGTAAAGTGTGTACGTGAGACGGAAAGCGCCAATGACGATGGCTGACGTGTTTTGTATTAGCGTATCCTTCAATAATCCTAATGGCATGTGAGTATGAAGCAAGCACAATACTACGCTCATTTTTATTTCAATAACCCTCTTGAATTTCATTTTTTAAAATACAAAAATCACTTCAAGAAGATATAGTATTCAATACAACTATAATATTTACATCTATATTGGACGTAACTAGAACCACTATACTCTAGATATGTCAAAAGGCACAAGACAATTGTAAGTAACATACTGTTGAGGACGTACCAATGTCAACACACTAAATTGACCATACACACACACATCTGTACAATAAGTGCTGTACCCATTATTCTTTCCATGCACATATGAAAGAGAAATCGGGTTATTAGATTAATTTCATTGAACAGCTCCCTATAAGATGTCAGAAGTTCCAATCACCAAATCAATGGTACACCTTCACCAAACGAGTAGGTATATCCATTTAGATCGCATTACCTTATTTCTTTCGCTCTCAACGCAGGGGATGCCAATGTCTTAAGTAGGCACATCGTATTTAAAATCACACAACATTGTATATGCAATCAGGATGTGGCTGTGTCTGCATACACGTATCCTGGGAGAGGTCAATATTTTTCAATTACACATATTACCAATAGGAATATGATTACCTTAACACTGGCATGCACTTGAGCAAAATTATTAACATAACAATGTGTTCCGAAAAATCGGAATTGCACACAATTCTTCAAATCATGGTACAGGAAGTAATAAAAAATAAAACACACTTATGTGAAAAAGAAAAAATACAGAACTAAAAATAAGAATAAAAATCCTGGGATATATTACCTAGCTTGCATATTGCACTGACCTTCCAACATTTACATAAGAATATGTTTAGCTCCTTCATGAATATACCAAATATATTTTGATATTCTGAATTTCCTCCTCCAAAGTCTCACTAACCACGTATATAAATAATTCTCCGTACAGAATGTATGACAACTCAGAGTTTCAGCAGGGACACATTCAAAGCATCCTCGAGCATTTTCCATTATTCATGAGCTTTTAAATCAAATTTTAAAAAAGAACAGGGGGAGCCAGCCCCGTGATCTACTACTAAAAACGGTTGCCTACGAAGTACGAATAAGCGTTGGGGAGACAGTGAAGTTTCAAACCCCGATCAGGCCGGTCATCCGAAGATTTTTTTTTTTTCAAGGCTAATATAGGTTAAGTGGTTTTTGTTTGACCTCTCACGCTTAGAGGACAGGCCATAAATTTCTTAAAAATCAATAAGAAAGGAACTGATTAAGAAACAAAAATAGGGATATAAAACTACGAAGTAATACAGTTTCATTTTAAATATTTCAAGGTACTGTTGTTGACAAACTTTCTATTTAAAGATTAAGACTGAAGACGAAGCGATGATACCTGGTTCATGGAAAGAAACTTTTATGAAACACAGTTATTTGTTTCGATAATAAAGCAATTCATCTACGATCATACCTTTCCACGAACTTACGCATCTTTTATATTCTACCGCTTCCTTCTGACATTTGCCATAGCCACACCCCGATTAACTTATTGTACTAAATATTAAATTCAATTTGATTTTGACAACCCAATGATGAGAAGAAAAAAAAAATACAAAACGTATCAGTACGAAAGTTTTGATAGGTAATGTTGAAATACGTAATTTATTGTAATGATTTTCTTTTCGAAAATATTTGTGGTGTAATAGCCCCATCCTGAAACTTCTTTTAGGAAAGCTGATCCTTCGTGCTGCTTCTTTGCGGTAGTAGCGCTGGCATCGTTTGGTCCAAAAAATAATTTTACTGGTCATGGGAGCAAAGCTTGGCACGCAATTTTTTTCCCGGATGGTCTGGGAGCCTGACAAATTTAAAAATTTCTTTACACTTAGATTTATTGATCTATACAGTTAAGGATTATCGTCGTTGGGAAGATCCACCTCATATTAACGCTCAGTTTCTGTATCAAAGTGATAAATATAAGTCCCATCTCATACATATATATATATATATATATATATATATATATAATAAATCACAGCCATATTCAATCCACTAGTGGACGAGGCCTCTCCCCGAAGGGAGGAGTTGGTCTACTGCTCCCACGCTGACCAGACGGGTTGGGAGAGGAGAGCCGAAGCTCTCACTGTGATCGCCACTGTATTTTATTCACAGCAGCTCCCCAATTGTCCT
>JAGDQP010006680.1:3566-36554 GCA_022664845.1 Lepisma saccharinum | reverse complement strand
AGAGAGAGAGAGAGAGAGAGAGAGAGAGAGAGAGAGAGAAAGCTACCTGTGTTTTGGAAATAAATAAGCGCCTTTATTATCTGACAATTGTAGCGTCACCCAGTGCTGATCTCATGCCGAACCTATTCATTTTGCTTACCCTGGCTGCTTGTGTTCGTGTTCCAATCAAGTGTTTACTTTTTCTTTCATATCCTTAACAGGCATTATTGCAAGCTGGTGGTAGTGTCATGTTTAAAATTTCTTCTCAACGCGAGGGAATCTTACAGAACTATACCACAAATATGTCAACCTTCGGTCCAGAAATTCGAAAGACTTTACACTTGAATATAAGGTTCAGTGAGGCAATTTCAGGAACAGTGAAAATCTCGTTTCTGCAGTGATTTAAGATAATATGTCCAATATAGCAATAGTCAGCATTAGTTATATACTGCTGGCCCAAAGTAGCTTACACTCGCTACACTAACGTGATTCAGTAAGCCAGCAGACGATGTTGCTGTTGAAGGTGGTTGGTGCTGAGCACATGTGTGGCGCGGATGAATACATTTTGATTTGTTTACATCTACTTCGTACTAAGGCTGGAAATAGAATAGCTGAGTTTTCTACTTTGATCTGCTGTCAAACACAATGGCGTGAAAACAGTACTAGGATGCACATTTATAAGTTATACTAGTATTATGAACATCGATTCACTGTTTTCATAGTTACTAATAAGATTGTTCATGAAGCAATTCCATCCAGATTGCTTGTTTAATCCAGCAAGCTGCATCCAATTCAAGGGGTACATATTTATATAGTGAGTTGCTTCTTGAGAGTACCTACAGTTTTTGAGTTCACTGAAATCCTCAAGCACGTTATTAAGGTCACTTCCACCACTTTTCTTCTGGTACTAACACAGACGGATATCTTCAAGATTGAAAGAATTCGTTGAACCTGAGTGTTAATACTGGTACTAGGTATAACAATTCGATCCTTTCCATAGCATGGAATGTATTTAAATTATACAGCGGGCGGATATTTACAACTGTGTTGTCAAACACATGCTGATGAAACCTTTTACTATTAATATTTGATAGTACTACATTGAGGAGAGGTCATGTAAACCAGTTTTATGGTATGATGCGCGAACTCCAATGGATGGTAATAGTTTGAATAGATATTTTGATCCATATAATCGGTGAAGGGTTAATACTAGACTTGTTTGTATGGGTGACAGGAATAATCTTGGTCTTACAGTTGCTATTATACCATAGTTTATCACAATGCTCTTCGTGTTAATTTTCTGTGATTCAGAAGCATTCTTCTTTGTCGTTACATTCTCCATAAAGACGTGAGGTTTTGCCCGTTAGACTTGCTATCAACGAAATCTGGGTATATACTTCCAGTCATAAGCCATCCTCTGTATGTCTTCTCAAATGATATCGGCTGCATCTAATACGTCCAGTAGCAGGGTCAGTTTTCCTGTCGTTATATCACTTATACATAATTTTATGAGCCGTGTCCGATAAGCAGAGTACATTTTTCCTTCAGAAACATTTGAAATAATTATCCGATCCTTGAAATGTTATTAAAAATGCTTGTCTGTATATGACAGCCATCCTCTTGACCAGATAAAAGTGTAATAATATATTTTAATTCATTCCGAGTGTACTGGCATTCGTCACTGCTTTATATGTACTCAATAACATACAAAATGAATTCCTGGTTTCCATTTTGGTCGATAAAAAAAAGGTAAAAATGAATTGTATGGGCGGTTACAGCATTATGGCTTACGCCCGTCCCGATACGGGGAAGCCCCTTATCTTGGTCATGTCAAAACTCAGCTGTTTATTAATTAAAAGAATAAAACCCTATAAAAAATGAAAAAGGAGAAGGTTTTTACAAACAGCCTATTGGTGTAAATGGCCAGTATATCGAATAATGTATACGAAAGGTGTACAGAGTCTTTCGTATAACAAATTAAAACGAGGAAAGCTGTAAAGCGGCCTTCACAAAATGAAACAAAAATACACTATAAAATTTAACAGCTAAGGGGCATAAACAGATAAAATAAACGGAAAGTATAAAACTTTCTGCAAAAACAAGTTAAAATATTACCTTTTGAGTTTAGGTTTATATTTCGCTTTCCCTTTCCTTCCCACAAGATTAAAATCCATATCCATCAGGTGGTCCTCTATCATGTCGGTATTCAAAGATGAACTGCGTTCGATAGTATCTGCAGACTCTTCCTGAGCTAATTGAGCAGACAAAACGTTCGTCAGAGTCTTAATGCTTGTAGTGAGAGGCGAAGTGCGAACTAATTTGGACACTTTATAGGGACTAAAAGTAGCCTTAACCCGTGGAGGTCTAGAGCTCTGCACAAGTGTTTTTTGTCCCTGACTCTCCGGCGGCATATTGCTAGGAGTCTCCGATCCTTTGGGTGGCTTCGGAGGATCGTCATGCACATGAGACTCGGTTTGAGTTGATACATTAACTGTCTGGGTACCAACCGAGACAGTTTTAACTGCTAGTCTGGCTACAACATGTGAAAACGCACCAGAGGGAAGGGTGCGCTGAGACTCTCTTAATCGACGTTTAGCATCACCAGCAGATATTCTCTCTAATACCATCAGCTCTCGAATTCGTTTTTCCTCCTGAAAAATAGGACAGTCACGCGACCAGGCCGTGTGCTCACCCTTGCAATTAACACACTGAGGTTTCAGTGACTTACAAGGATCCGCACCATGGCTACTGGTTCCGCAAATTGCACATACAGCAGAGGTCGCCTTACACGACGTGCTGGTGTGTCCATAGTGCTGACATTTAAAACAGCGGAGCGGACTCGGTATATAAGGACGGACAGGTAAGCAATAGAATGCTGCCTTCACGTCCCTGGGAAGCTGTGGCATGGCAAACGTCAGAATTAACGAATTCGTGGGTTGCAGTTCTCCACTCTTTCTAGTTTTAATGCGCCTAACATTCACTACACCTTGGCTGGCAAGTTCATCCTTAATCTCTTCTTCAGGGACATCTTGCAAGTCCCAACAAGATATTACGCCCTGACTATAATTTAGTTGACGATGCGGTTCAACTTGAACCTCGAATTGTCCTAGGGTCTTCATTTTCAAGAGATTAGTGGACTGTTTGTTAGTGGATGTCTCCACGAGCAAGGTGCCGTTGCGAAGCTTCTTAACATGTTTAAGTTCGCCGGCGACATAATGCAGTTGTTTTTGTATAATGAAAGGGGATAACCCCTTCAAACCACCTGGATTCTCTGCTTCATTCTTTACTTTAATAACAAGATATCGTGTTATAGTCGGTACGATACTTGTCTGTTCCTCTACTTCGATTTTCTTTGCGGTGTCACTGGTTATTTCGGTAACTATATGCGCCTTCTTTCTAGTATCCTCAGTGACTTTCTCTTCATTCTGTCTCTTGGTTTTCTTCTTTTCTTTGTCTGTGCGCGAAGGCGACTTGTTAGGATGTGGTGGAGCCATGATGAATGAAAGCCGTAAATGCCCACACTTCTCCGTCTTCGTTCTGAGGAGCCAACGAGGCTGCCGGGTACTACCCTCATCACCCTCGTCAGCAAGCTGGAAATCGAGGCGAAGTCCAATGACTTGGCGTCGAAATCACTTGTACTCCCGACTGATGGATACTTGGGACACCCACTCCCCCGAGTGTTGGCGAGACCAAAGGTCCGAAGAGCTCCCCAATGGCGCACTTCCCAGTCTCAACGAGCTAGACCATCCAAGAATCTGCTGTTAAGAACTAGGCGCTATCCAATGGTTCCGCCCCCTTTCCCCATCGTCAATGCAAATACATCCTGTCACATCCTTGGTCATTGCGCGGAGGCGCAACTCACAGCACAAGAGGAGATGAAATAATGAGTCATCAGTGGATGAAAAATGGGGTGAATGTAAATGAAATCCTCTCGGCTGGTCCTCCTTTCAGGCAGCGTAGATGTTTAGCTACGAGGGCTGACTGCAGCCAGCAAAAGCCAGCTGGACGATGGGGTCGCCAATTCCCTACGCCGTATACGAGCAGCGATGGTCTGCTGCTCGGGCTATGTGATGGTTTCATCACGTTGCGGTCCGTAGACCTGCGATGAGCCATTTTGGTCGAGTCACGAGTTCTCCAATTGGTATAATTCTTAAAAAAAAAAAAAAAAAAAAAAAAATCTCTGGAACAGTTTCCATGGCACTGTACTTCTGGTAACACAAGATTACTCACAATAAGAAGCCTAGCTCTTACCCTTTCTCCCCGCTCATCATTTCGTATAAGTCACAACCATATAAAAACACTTCTTGTGCTCTCATGCAGTTTTAATTCTGAATTATTTTAAACAAATGAAATTATTTTTTTTTAATCGAACGTTGCTTCTGAGGTCCTTAAAAAAGTTGAAGATGTTGAAAGATATGAGATGGGTTATCGGTCTGCATTGATTTATAATCAGATTTGATACTAGTATGACTTGTATAGTTATGCATGCACGCGCTGAGAACCCGAATAGTACCTCCCCTTCTTCCAACTTCTCATGCAGTGCACCTTTTCATTTCACACTAACCTCAATAATGTTCGTATTTCTCTTTTCACGATTACAATTTATCTTTCAAGATGTTTCCCACTAAGAACACAATAAATCAAAATCAACCATTCTTCTTTTATTGCATTTTCTAATAAATAAGTAATTTGTTACGTTTAATGTATTAATTCCACTACGAAAATGTTCATAAGTTGCAGACAAAGTTTTTTAAAAAAAAATGATAACCGATTACTACGCTCAGAAAAAAATAATATAATCTACAACATTCAATTGAAAAAAAAAAAACACATCTTCAAAGGTACGTTATACTAGAAACTAAAATTAGCAACTAAAATGTAATTGGCAAATAATAGAAATATGACTAACTTCATCGTAATAAATTCTATGAGTTTCTATTTTCTCTTGCTGAGTACAAAAATAGCTTACAACTGAATACTTTCTTTCTGTACCCACACAGCATTTTGACGTGACCCAACCTTGCTGTAAGCTGGCATGCTATCTGGGAACGTGATATATCACATGAAAAGGCCGTTATAATAGACAGCCAATTCATCACCTATTTTACTTGCCACTACACAGCAAAGACAAATTGTTATAATCGTCGACCGCTCACAACTGCCTAATGTGGATAAGGCGCACACAGAAGGAAAAGCATTGTTCGCGCGCTGTTGCACGTCATTGCTGCCTGAATAGCTAGCACAGTAATTGTTCAACCATATTGATATCTACATCATGTTAAAGCTTATAAAAGAGGTAACAACTTTTATTTCGAACAGGTTTTTGATATTGTGAGTTTAAAACAAGCTACACCATAAAAAAATGTTGATATTGGAAGCAAAATATCCTTATTTTTCGCTTTGGATCTCAATTACGGCGAAACTACTACTAGCAATAGCGCAAAACGCATGATAAACATTTTTGTAGCCTGTCATCTAAGAACTATAAAAAAAAATCATAGCGTTATGCCTATTGGTTACGGAGATATGATACAATTTCTGAAAGTCTTTAAATTTGTATTTTGGGAGGGATTGGGGAGGAAGCAAAAGGGGGAGGGGCGGGGACTTCTGGGAAAATGCGCCTCTAGTAATGATGTAACAACTGGTCAAAATTCAGCTTTCTCCTAATTATTCCCGACATTTTCCCTTTATTTCCTGGGCTAATATCCAAATTTACGTGAAACAACAATGGGAGTTCTTCGTTTTTCCACCTTGTATCTTTGTGAAACTGCAATTTTTGGTACGACTACTTAAAACGAAACTAAGGAACGGCCTGTAACTTTATGAATGTCTCTGGTCATCACTTAATTTATCGCAGAATTAACACGCGAACGGACAGAAAACGGCAAGAAAAGTTTCACAAGCCTAACTAAAAACCTTGAAAAACTTAGCAGTAATAAAATAAACCAACTTTTAACTTTTTCATAATTTATGATTGCTATGATGCTTAAATCCTACGCTCTTCAAATTCAAAATATTAATCAGTGTTGGAACTAGTGTTTACAAATGAGGAAGTCATTCATTTTTATTTATTCAATTAATACTTTCAATGCGTATGTGATAACTGATAAGTATTACGCTGACAATTTGACATCCTTCTACTGATTTCCTTGCTCAGCTGACTTTTACGCATAAATATTTTTCTTACTACTACTCCTCTTCTTCAAACCAACATAACTAAACTCAATTTAACAATACATTCAACTCAAACCAATTATAAACGTTTTGTGATCAGAATATTGTCCCGTTGAGGCCAGCGACTGAAATGTAATTTTATACATGTGTGAATATGCCATAATACCCTATCTATACGGTAAGTGTCCCAATATGATTTATGATTATGCCATAATCCAATATTAATATTTATGTAAGTTGAATATATGGACTTTAAAGGCATTTACGGGTAAATTTGTTGGGTCCGGGCCCTCGTCTCGGAATTACCGAGCCGTGGTCTCAAAGGTCGAGAAACACTGCTGTAGAGGATGAGGGATTTGGTGTATTCCCCCTTTCTTCCATAACTGCAAGCCTTTTATACTGACGTCAACGTTGACTGGTTAACTTTATTTCAGAAACAGGGATAGCTCCAAAATTTACAAGGGAACCAGTTCTCTACGAAAATCTTCCGTCTCACCTCTCCTTGTACATAAAAGTAGAACATTTTCAACAACACTGAAAAAGCACGAGTAGTTCCCTTTTCCTTAAAAAAAAAATACATCTTTCTAGCCCTAAAACCCATGCAAATAAGTTCGGGAGGAAACAATGTTTCCTTAAGTCTACTTTCAGAAAATGTGTGCCGCATTATATGATGTTCGTAAAACCAAATAACGACTACAAATAAGTTTCCTGAAAAGGTTACTAATTTTCAACCCTACTTATAACATTTATATTATGCTTACAACACGACAGTCAAAACTGAAAGCAAAAAAATAATCTACTGAACACTGCTACCCAAAATACATGCTTCAAAATTGTAAATGATACAACTGAAAGTTTTGTTAGAAACGAAAGCAGGATACGACAAACATTTTCACATGTATTATTTTTTACACTGAAAAACTAATTATCAAGGATGTATAAAGAATGCTCTGTCGTGCGTACACTAATAAATGACTCCAGAATTTTCTTGGTAGTATTTCTGTTATGTCTTGTATTTTCCTATAGATTTCATGGTTTTGCAAAGTGTTTCTCTAACTGATTTCTTAACTCTTTCAAACGCCGGTAGCCCTGAGTTACCACATACTACAAAAAATTTGAGCATAACAGCATAGATGAGACATTCGTACCGCTCTTAGTTATTTTCTTTTACAGTAGGTGGCCGAAGAGGTAGCGCACGCCAATGGCGCGCAACCTGCCTTTTGGCGGGAAGAGTTGTTGTGCTGCTGTAACATGGTCGCTTGTTGTTGTACGGAAGAAAATACTAATTTCCAGGTGGGTAATTCATAGACGAATCATACTTATTTGAATTTTGTTTTATGAAAATTTATATCTTGTACACTCGATAAAAAATATTCCCAGATCTTTATTTGACAATTATTCAACAATAACTTGTTTCTCATCGAATGCAGACACCCGTTCGATATCTCTACATGTGAAGACTTTAAAAACGAATATATTCTAAAAATCTCCCACAAAAAATATTAATAAATAAGGAAACTATAATGAAAAAACAAATATGAAGAAACTGTCGAAAAAATTTTACAAGGAAATTCTGAGGAAGAGAAGAGATATTCTTTTCGTTTGTTGAAACAGGGCATACTGTTATTACTATCTGCAACTGAGATTACAGAAGTAAGTCTTATGTTCATTCATATGAAACATTACACAAACAAAAGTTACAGATATAATGTATGCATACCATAAACATGTGTGACAAACTATCCCCCGAAAAGGCGCGGAGAGAGATAAAACCAACTTAACTTTCGAAGTGAAGACTCTCTTTCAAAGTTGGCCTAATAAACGCTCATCAAAGTGCAATAGTCCAATGCTCTTGGTGGCGTAGTGGATAAGATTGAAAACTACGAAGTCAGAGAGGTTGTCAGTTCGAGTCGACCCTCCAGTCTGATTATTATGACTTCTTATTTCTTTGATTTTAAAATTACAACATATTTTTATTGCAAAATCAAACACTAATGGGCTTAAAAAATGTATATTTCTTTCATGGCAAATCGGTCGTACTAATATCAGTTCTCATTCAAATTATTTTATATCAAAGTACATGTCTTGTGCCCCATAATAGGTATGGTTTGTAAGAGACTTGTACTTAATGTATGTAATATTATTTTATATGACTTTTTCTTAGACAATGATCATTGTACTGACCGAATATTACTCTTCATATTTATCAAGGTTTTCCCAACCTGTGCTGAACATGTAGTATATGTGACAAAGTGTTGCTACAAGCTGTTCATAGCACTATAATAAACTATTATTATTTGTTTTCCAATGCAAACTGACGTGATTAGTTCTTGCGGTTTACAGACACTTCGTTTGTATTTCGTAAATGTTGACAGAATGGTTTCAAAAGAAAATAAGTGCTGTGAGTTAAATTCAACAAAGCAGTATGGACGTGCCCAAAAGTGTACTCTCACATCAGCTTTACTAATAAGTTCTATGAATTCATGTGCTCATAATTGCAATGCGCGGTGATTTCCAACGTAATTCACGAGCGGCCTTGCCAAATTCAATACTACACGCACTAAAATTTAGTAATTAACCCATATTTAAAATGGAACATGCAAATAAGGTTTCGAATTCCCAATAGGTATTAGTACTTATATGCATAAATATTAGTACAGTGATATTTTAATATGGTTGTCTATTCCCGGATTTAGTTCACACATTTCGAAAGGTATCAATGTGAAATACCTACAGGTTCATAGAATATTGTGGCGGCGCTGTATGATCATAGACAGTGACGTAGAAAGAACTGAAAAATAAGCTATTCTCCTTACTACCACACTAATTGTACAAACTTCAGACAATTTTCAATTGGCATAATGCGAACTTCCTAGTGGAATTCTAATACGCCGCTCAGCATAAATTCTGAAACTCTTAATCTGTTTTGAAATAATTTTATTATTTCATTTCAATTGTATTAATATAACTGTTTGCAAGTGAATGAAGAAAATATAATCCTGATTTTAATTTTAATATTCTTACTGGAATACGTGTCAGTTATTTCCTTAAATACTTTTCAATTCGGAGAAATTGCATCAGAAGTGATAGATTCGTTCCTTGGAATCTATCCGGTTTTTCAAGCTGCAAAAATTGCCGTTTATCCATTAAGATATTCAGGCTTGTAGCTTCTGGCACAACTTGGGCCAATCATACAATGTTTTCACACTTGTTCTCCTTTTTAATCTCTTGGCTGCAAGCACGGAAAATACTTCAAGCAGCTTGCTGAGTTCAACACTTAGTATAATATACTTTCCACAAGCAACAACATGGTTCCTTATATTGTATAAAAATTCCTTTAATTATTAGATAGCTTCTTGACTTCTTCACGAACAGACGACCAATATTTTACATTCCTGAAAGCACAAGATTGTCATTATCAAATATGTCTGACTCAGAATGTCCACTGGTAACACATTCTTCCACAACGTCGTTTCTGCAAACTCTTTTCAAAGCAAGTTTTATCAGCAAGCTTTTAATTTCATCAAAAAATACGTGAATAAGAAGTTCCAGCTTCTAGAACAAAAGACTGAAACTGAAAAAAATTCTCGACTTGATACCAGAAAAATTATTTCCGCCAGCATGATTCTAGATTTAAGCGGGCTGAATATGTCCTTATAGGAAGACATAACTCATCTACGTTTGGTTCTTTGAAGGCAGGTATTCTAAAAACTAATGCACTAATGCACCACAGCCGGTTGAAATGCAAGTCCTGGAAGCATGTTTGATAAACTTACGTTTCGCAACATGCTTCTTCTCCTGAATAGAAAAGCCTATATTTCAATATGGGAAGATCAACCATGGAACACTGACACTTCAAAACAAAGTTCTGGAACAATGTGCCACATGCTTCTAGACCTAAACATGTGGAGAGAGAGAGAGAGAGAGAGAGAGAGAGAGAGAGAGAGGAAGGGAGAGAGACAAAACACTAACACGGTGATTATAAACCACGAGCTCGACACAAGGAACGCCACTCCTTACAATGTCTCTCAAGATACGAGTGGCACATGCTGCAGCGAAATTTTCTTCTTACTGAATTCTCCGTATTTTAGAAGTTGTGAGTGGATAAACCAAAAAGAAGCTGCATTTTCTGATATTTTTGTGGCAGTGGTGATACAGAGCTAATGAACGGGCTTGAACGCCGTGATCTGTATCAAAAACAACCAAAAGTTACATTCAATACACTGAATAAATGAACACCAACATTAAAGCATTATTCCATAACAAATAATATAATTCTTAATTGAACAGCAAAGATTTTGACTACTGCATTCATATTATTCAGTTAGCTCACATATCTGACTTATTTCAAAGTTATTTTTTTTAAATCTAAATGTGATTTTGTTTAGTTAGAAAAAAGTGACTTTAGCGACAGTTTTATAAAAGGGGATTTTCTGATCAGTAAAAACAGAATAAAAAAACAACTGAAAACTGACTTCAAAGTTAAGTTATTTAATTGATAAATTCTTGTGCATCCCCCCCCCCCCCCCATTACACAATGTTTACGGTTGTACCCAGCCAGGCTACAAAATGAAGAATTCAAGGGACTGCTTTTACATTTGACGACTAAGATTTTCGAAGCGCTGATAGCCACAGATGCCAAATTTGGCAATGTGATCACGCCTCAAAGAAGATAGTTTCTGGTTGTAGAAATCTGAGATCGTCATGACTTTTAATTTGTTTTTGATTTTTCTGTTGTAAACACGAGTATTTTCTTTTTTTCTTCTATACAAATTGGGAGGTCATATTTATAGAAATCGCCCTCCTCTTCCTAAGTTTGTTTTTCAATTTTCAGTTTTAAACATTGAGACTTCGCAGAAAGCTCCAGCTATTCGAGATACGATGTAACTCTCAAGACCTAGAACAGTCCGAAACTCGCTCAACTCCATTACTTTCACCACTTTGAAAGTTTTCCTAGTTTGGAAGAAAAATGCGCCTGTTTCTAGATAATAATGAAAAGTAAATTACAGGGCAAAAGTTACATTCTTCTGGTATATATTCCAAGCTTATGTTTGCAATTTTAAATATTTCTATTATAATTCAATTATTATAATCTTTCGTTGGTCACCATTTGTAGTTAAAAACTCTATGTATTTTCCCAATCTTAATACATTATCGGCGAAGGTCAGTCCTCTCTCTCTCTTCTGCATGTTGACTTTCTAAATTAGTGAATCAGTTAAGCAACCACTCTGTTTTACAACTGTTTCTGAAGATTAAGCTGAACTGACGAAGATTTAACTGTTATGGCTATAAGTCGGACCGTGTTACTATTATGCCATATACTCTACCACAAAACGTAATCATTTATACATAATACTTGAAACTACGTACCAAATTTAGTAAAAATTTGTTTGGGGGAAATTATTTGACATACGTTGTTAAATTATACAAAATAATTCTTCCCAGAAACAAGCAACGGAAACACCCATTCAAGAATAATATAAAGAAAAAAACAAAATAGTAGCGGAAAGGAATATGTTTGATGATCAGTCAATAACACCCATTAGTAAGTACTGAAAATGAAAAGATGTTCGTAGCTCTGATAATGACTAAGTTATATCCTCAAAACCTTGATCAAAGACTTCCCTTTACGAAGAAATATTAAAAATTGTCATTAAAAGCACGGGTACTATTACATTTGATTCAGATGAAGCAATCCTGTACTTCGCTCTTCACATAAACGACAGCAGAATTATTCACTGAAACTTGTTCTTCCACACATGTTTCTTGTACACATTACAATTTGAAACCTATTTTCAAACGATCATGGTTTATAGTTTATAAAAATTAAAACTGTAGCTTATCTCTTTTGTATAATATCCACAGGAAGGGGAAGTAGTTATTGACACGTTTTAAGAAGTACTGTTCGCAGTCTACTATTAATGTAACGAAGGAATCCATCCACTGCACAAAACGCGCATGCACATAGAGAACGAGCGCGTCGTGTTTCCTATATTTCTTCATTTCTACTGTATTACATATCTTTTCAAATATTTTATTGGGTTACATTTTACCCAGGGCTGCCAACAGTTTCTGGATGTGAAAAAGGTGATACAAGTGACCGAACCTAGTAAAAAAGTGACTTACTTTATTCAAGAAGTGGAAGAACATTATTGATTTAAAGAAAAAAATATCCCCTACCAAAAAGGCCGGTTAAGATCATAATTAACCGTTTTCAAATAAGAAGCAGACATTTCTTTAACCTTTTTCTCCGAAGCGACACGCTTCATACCTATTTTACCAAATCTTAATTTACTGCACGGATAGTAAATGCATTACTTTACGCATCTTACTAATTGAAATAATGACATTTCTGAGTAAAAAAAGCTTCAAAATACAGTTAATTCTGATCCTGGATGGGGTTTGGCTAATATTTATTTATAATTATATACTTTCTGTACAGTTTACAAACTTTCTACCATTATTAATAAACATTTTATATCATAACGTAAGTCATGTATTGAAAGTAAGGCAAGATAAAAATAATAAGCATGTAATTGCATAGAAAATTACATCTGAGTAATTCACACTTAATTCTTTGACTTTTTGTTAAAAAATGATGTTATTAAAGCACCTTTTCTTTTATCAACTCTAGACTGGAGAGCATCTGCATCTTGTTTCTGATTCTGTTCTTTCTGGACCTGAAGAGCACCTGTCAACATGGCCTGGGAAAGTCTTTCTGTAAGGCAAACTTAAGTCTTTCATAAGCTTTAGAGGTCAGCTTATTAGCTGCAATAAGTTTTTCCTGTTCCTGCTGTCTTTTTTGTTTTAGCATTTCTTCACATGATGAAATTTCCCTCTCCACTGCAAGTTTTTCTTCCTGAGCTGCTCTCTTTTTTTTTCCTCTTCAAATTTTTGTTTTTCCTTTTCTTCCTTCTTTCGTCTTCTAGGTAGGTCTGGTATTTCTTGTATGCACACTGCACCCAAGAAAGCAGCTCTTTTGTCATAGGGACTTTTTCTGGTTTGTTGTCATACAATTTCATTGTATCTTTTACTGTCACAACTGCAATGACGGTTTTTTCTAAGAGTGATGCCCGGTCCTCTGCAAGATATCTTCTGGATGTAGAAAAAACCCTCTCAACCTCTGCATTCCCGTGAGACAGAGCTAGAACTGCTTTAACCACTTTACTTGCCTGGGGATATTTTGGTTCTCCTGTCATACATTTCGTACTGACGAATTTGTTCCAATAACTGTCTATTCGAGTTTGTTTTGTACTTGAACTTATGGTGGTTTCCAACTGGAGAAGCTTCCATTCATCCACTAGCTGATCACAATCCATATCCAGTGGTAATGCTTCTGCGATGCTTACAATATTACTGACACTTTCTCGGGAAAGGCGCGTGTGTTACCGCCCATACAATTCATTTTATCTTATCACTGACACTTTCTGCTGATGTTCTGAAAAATGCCTAAAAAAGGGACTAAAATGATTTCTAACAAGAAAAAGTAACTAAAAGTGACTAAAAGAAAAAAAGTGATTACAGGTGACAAAAAAACTAAAAGTGACTAAAAGAAAAAAAGTGATTAAAGGTGACAAAAGTGACCAGTTAGCAGCACTGTTTACCAGGACCAGAGCAACACTTTACATTTCTTTTCATAACGTGACGTGTTTTGTGAAATTGCCTATACAAAGCACATCAAGTTCTAATCAAGCTTCAACGATAAAGAAAAAAAGTTCCGCAAGGTAACTTTAGTGGAGGCTCAGAACATGACATATACTTCAGTAACTAACTTCAATAAAGTACAACCTTCAATTGAAAATGTAAGAAAACAACAAAAATATGAATCACTTACGTCTGAGCATGAGGAATCTGACTTCTTTCTCACAGGTTCTCTCTTCTCAGACGGAGGGAGACGTAGACCGTTTATAGCTGTAGGAAAATTTGATATGATCTTGCGTAGCTGCTGTATGGCACTTTGAGGTAGGCCCATTTCCCTCAGTTTATCGTCAGACATCTCTTTCAACTGAAATTACAATGTACACTCAAGTCAACACAAGGAATGAGCTAAAATCACATCAACTGAAGTTATACACAAACATACGTAGTGTATGTCCCAACCCAATAGGTAATTTATTCATGGTTAATCTTGTAAGACTATAAAAGGTAAAAGGTCAAGACTGTTGAATAATTTACAATTAGGAAACTTAAGAAAGGATTATCCTAGAAGACTAACAAGATGTTTTCATAATTCAAGGTACCAAAAAATAGAGATACATTATCTTCCTGGTAAGTTATTCTAACGAATGCCTGTACAAAACAATATACTTTAAGTAACTTATAGAATTGTACAATTTAAAACCTGACGCGAAATCTATCAAATATCTTCAAGTATATTCAAAAGTCAACGACTAAAATTTTGCAAAAATTTAAACAGAATGGACAATAAAATAATAGTCTCAGATTTATTTTTATATATTAGAATGATAATTACCATCTACGGTCAATATTTTGACTGTGCTTCAACATATAGGCTTTTGGCAATACTTAACTGATATTTCACCATGGTGATATAAAACAAATATATTACGAACTATCGAATTTATTAATACATGTATTCCAGCGCAATGACAAGTGAACTGA
Organism: Lepisma saccharinum; assembly: GCA_022664845.1. Lineage (NCBI taxonomy): Eukaryota > Metazoa > Arthropoda > Insecta > Zygentoma > Lepismatidae > Lepisma > Lepisma saccharinum. The sequence continues at coordinate 21,779 of JAGDQP010006680.1, read as the reverse complement.
CCCATTAAATATTTTTGTGTTATCTTACAGTCCTTGTGTTTCAAATTTGTAGCAAACTAGGCCCTAATTACATTTCTAAGCTTACGCTTGTCTTCAATCTAAGGAATGACGTGAGGAACTAGGGTACATCCCTACTACTGATCCGAAATATGCGACTGCCATCACTTTATGTCTATAACATAGCAGGTTACCTTTTTATCATGTTATATGCCCTAAATGTAAACAGGCAATATATGAAATTTATTTCGTGCCGATAATTATATATTAGGGTGGTAAGATATTTCCACTTTCAAAATTCTTTCAATTCTTTAGGTTTTCAATTACCAATATTTCATTTTAAAGAGGTTTTTATTGTTTATACTTTTGATGAAAAATGTCGAAAGTTATTAAGATCAGCTGTTCTAACTAAAACACTGAAGGTAAATAACTATGTACTATGTTCATTTCTAATGTAACATGCATCACCATCAGACCATAACAGACGGGATAACCACAGTGCTGTTTATTTTTTCGTCTGCTTTATTCTCTACTGATTTCCTAATTAGCTCTGTGCTTCTGGCTCACATGTTGTCTCAATATGGTATCAGTTTGGTATGGAATTTAGTAAGAAGTATTTTATAATATACTTCAATAATAATTTCTTTTGAAAGTAATTTCTTAATAACGATCGAAAGTAACAATTATCAAAATCTATAATTTAGTTAAGGAGCTAAAAAAATAGTACTAGTCGGTTACGAAAAAACAGTTGGGAAAATGTTATTTAATTGTCTCTATTGGAGTACTGACTGAGCTCGAATACTTCTTTGTATTTCAATTCACAAAAGTAGTGTGTTGTAGACTTCAAATAGCAACATTACTTTAGAGTTATAATGACAGTCAAGATCTGCATTCCAACAATCTAGAATGCAATAGTTTTCATTATTATTCAGAAATGATTTAAAAACGAAAAAAACAAATAGGTTATATATATATACTCTTAATGGGCCCAACTCTGGCTTTTGCACAAACATCCTTTAATGCTTTTGATACGAGGGAAGAACGTACAATCAATTATAATGACCGCTTCAGAATGCATTGTATACTAATACAGTAATTTGTTCGATGACAAAAATAATACTATATTAACATTCCTAGATGTAAATACTCACAGTACGATAAAAGATTACGTACATCCTACGGAAGCAAGGAAAATTCTGAGTTAGAGGAAATTACACAATTACATGCCGTGCCCTCTACGGAGCGTTTTATATGTATTTGACAAAATGCACTTGGATTTCCACACATTTACGTTTTAAGATTTTGAATATATCTGAGTATTAACAAGGAACATCCGCAAAGTGATGCACGCAGATTTCCGCGAAACTTGACAGATAGAAACTACACATAAAATCCACGAACAACTGTTTTTTTTTTCTTATCTGCAGTAAAACTGTTTGATAGGTGGGAAACCCCCGCGAAATATATTTCTGACGGCGGCTGAAAGTAACAAAGATATGAAAGATTTGGATAAAACTTCGCATATACATAGTAGGCATAAAATAAACGAATGTGAGTCTTCTCTGCGGAAAAATGGGAAGGGACGGGGAGTTAGAGACCTTTCCAAGCATGCTGTCAAGTTAAGACACCATTTCGCGAGAATCTAGAACATAACCAAGATTAGGACGATGGTTAACAAAACTTTGCACATACCTAGTTACATATAAAATTACGATAATAATAATTCACAGCCAAATTCAATCCACTATTGGATGAGGCCTCTCCCGGAGGGAGGAGTTAGGTCTACTGCTTCCACGCTGACCAGACGTGTTGGAAGAGAAGAATCGAAGCTCTCAACTGTAATCGCCCAGTCTTTTACTCACAGCAGCTCCCCGATTGTATCACGATACTGGGTGGGCACCGTTCCAGACCCTCTCGCTTTGGAAAAATATTCCTTGACAGAGCCGGGAATCGAACCCGGGACCCCACGGTAAGCAGTCACCGACGGTAACCACTAGACCAGCGAGGCGAATATATACTGGATTCCACTTTCCTGATTACGTATCCCTTACTGAGTCCCAGTTTTCTAATTTTTATTGTACCCAGCTCAATTTTCAACACACAGCACCATTTCCAAAATCCCTTTCCGTGGGTACTTGCGCACGCGCAGAACGTCGTCAATTGTTTTTGATGTGGTCGTCCGTCATGTTGTTTTTCTACCACTAAGTTGTGAACGAGTGTTAAGCCAAGTTCTTTATTGTCTACTCTATACGCCTGTATGCAAAAATTATAAGTGACTTATGACAGTGTTGTGTGTGTAATTGTGTATGTGATTTTCGTCAAGTTATTACGTAAGTACTAATCCCTTATTTCCTGTGGGAGACTGGTTTGAAGAGGCAGAGCGCCTCCAAATATGCCTCGTAAAAGTATGCAAAATCTCTGTTCCTATATATGTTTTGAACTATCATGTCTGGCATGAAACGACACATGCCATCACATGATCAGAAGCTGACCACTTAAAAATATCTACAGGAGAAATAATATAATCAATATCCAGAGTGTCTACTGAATGTCAATTTTCAAATTCCAGGTTTTCCATGTTTTTTTTTTTTTTTTTTGGTAATTAATTCTTTCTTCTTGCAAACAAATAAAAACTAAATATCAACCTACCGTGCGGTTCAGAAATCCTAACTATAAAGACTAAAATAAACTGGACGGGTTTTTGGTAGTATAATACTGCTTTCAACGGTCCCAAGATTAAAAGGAAAAAATCAGGACAAGGAAATCAGTGGGACATATACACCAAAACTGGCTCGACAAATGAATGTAAATGGCGGCTATCTAACATTGGAGTGCGGATGGCATGAGTGCTGCCAGATACATGTATTAATATTATCCAAAAGTGGATCCCAGTCTCTAGCCAGTGACGTGGTATCAATGCTTAATTTGTTTAATTCCGGTTTGAGTGATATAATGTAATAACCTTTAAAAATCATAAGTTCGTTAACGTTGCTAGAGCGGTGAATAATCCTAGTATTACCTATTTTATGTTTTGTAGCAAAAAGATGTTTGGAAAGACATCATCGGGTTTGGATGAATCTCTCAAATGTTCTTTTAACCGTACAGAAACATTACGCTTACTCATACCAATGTATTTGTCCTTGAACTCACAGGTTACTTCGTAAACACCTGAACTATAGATCGGATTTACATAACAGGATTTAAATTTTGTAAGTTGTTTTTGAATACTGATTGGTGGTCGTTCAGCTGCACTACTACAATATTTTGCAAACAATTTCCTCAGTTTTTCGGAAATGACGGGAAAGGTAGCAATGGACACCCACTTATTATCCTTTGCACTAGCTTGTTGGTCATCTTTTAAACTGTGTTTAGTCTTTTAGATTTGTAGCATAGTGCTTTTATCATAACCGTTTATTATACCAATAATTATAATTTGCTCTATTTCACTATTTAGGTCTACCAAATTAGTGCAAATTACAAGGGCTCTTCTGAAAAAATTGGACCCGATATTAAACTTCAACCTATTGCTGTGAAAAGAACTGGCATTTATGTACTGCAAATTTGCTGTTGCTTTCAGATAAATCTTAATTTGGAACTTATATTATGTCTGTATATAATATATAGTGAGATCCAGAAAATTTGTACTATTTTGCTCATTTTCAACTGTGAACATGTTTGGATGTATGTTTTGTAATGCTTCTAATAAAAAAATCAATTCTTCTTGCTGTTTGTAAATTATTAAAGTGTCGTCAACGTACCTGAAATATTTTATGAATTTTAACCCATCCGACTGTAAACCTATTAGTAACTGTTAATCTATTTCTTCTCCAAACATGTGCATGACTATGTCAGCCAAAATAGGGGAAAGAGGGCTGCCCATCGCCAAACCTTTGTGCTGTCTATAGTATTTAATTTTCAAATTGAAAAACGTTTTTTAATAATCATAAAATATAAGCAAAGTTACCAGTTCATTTATTTCTAGGTTACCTAACCTATTCTTTTTCAGAAGCCATTGGACACTTTCACTTACCAAATCAATAGGAACTGAGGGGTACATGTCTACTATATCTAAGCTAATTTAATTTTATTGGCATTAACTAACGAATATACTTGTAACCTAACCTCTTCGTTATTCAAACAACATGTTTGAATTTGTTCTTATATTGACCTGAAATGATAATTCGCAAGGGCATACCAATTTTGTGAATCTTCGGCAAACCATATACAATTGGTATTGAAGGAGCCGTTATAATTAACTTTCTCGCAAAGTCTGGGTCAAACAACGAATTATTGATATGTGCTCGTGTTTGTTTTATGTATTTCATTTATAGGACGTTTAGCAAGTTTGGTGTAACCAACACCAGAAATCTTTTCTTTTATCTTGTCAATACACAAGGGTTTGTGTGACACCCATCTTCAGGCCATCATAGAGAGGTAATTTAAGTGTCTGTAGTTTCTCCTGAGATTAGATTGTACGTAAAGTTTAATAAATATGTATACATATGTATGTAGAAAGATGTGTATTATTTCTTCACCGAAACACTTGAGTCCAACTGTAACACCCACTATTTTACAATTATCACGCGGTCACTAGCTAGATGCCAAAGACTTGTTAAAAAACGGTAGTCTGAGTAGCTGCGGCCATATTGGAAGAACTTCAGTCGAATATCTGCCATTTGTAGGTAAAATGTATTTAGGCCATATTTACGAAAAATTCCTGTTCGAGTATAAGAATTATGAGGGCATGTGAAAATGTATGTACAGGTAAGCAGAAATGTGTTAAAATTTGAAATGGGGTAACCTAGAATAAATAAATGGAAACCTAAAAAGAATGTACTTCAGTAAATTAAAGGGGTCTCAGTATTTTCACTATTTCACCTACAATGGGATACAAAAAATTAGAAACACTTAAATTGCATCTTTACGACGGCCTGAAGACTAAGCGAGAGCCGCTCCAAAAGAAACTACTTACATTACAAAACCTCACTTTAAGGTAAGTCATACTAGTTCTATTTGAATTCAACTGAATTTTTATTTATTTTGTTTAGGCAACGTTGTTTTAGTCCGGTAATTGATGAAACTATTTTTTTGTTTCTTTGCAAGAGCTAGAGCCGTTCCAAAAGGCCTAGCCAATTCATACTGAAGCAACTACTTAAGGGAATCACATTAAAAGACTTACTTTAAAGTTAGTCATAATTGTTGGGTCCTGGTGCGTTTAAAATTGCCAAATTTGAATTCAAATACTTCAGAAAGTATATATTGAAGTAAAGGTAATTTCAAACTTAGTTTAACTTAAGAACCAAAGTACATAACCACAATATGCACGATTAGACTAAAGAAGAAGAAACAGATGAATTAAAGAGAAAAACAGAACGTCAATCAGAAGAAAGAATATGATTGATACCAGCTCGGGTACCCTCAAGCATCTCCACATCTGTACTCAACAAGTCTGAGAGTCTCTATAAGGGGCTTTTTACACAATTTAATTACTTTAACTGTCTCATTCTGTGACCTTAATTTACCAATTCAATAAAGATTCTTTCTTCCAAATGTTTAGAGTGGACATTAATAAAAGTCAAAATTTAAGTTTAAAATAAAAACCTCAGAAAAGTTTCATGTTTTTGTTTGAATTCCACGCTATTTCCTTATATTCCAGGTCAGTAGACACTCTGATATCAAAAACGGAAGAATATCTTCAAAAGTAAACCTATTTCATAAACGAAGACCTCCACTGCAAAAGTAAAATTTTCATCGCTTTTTTCTTCTGATATTACCTTGTATTAGACTGAGGCACACAAAATTCCCATCAAGACTGCAAAACTATTTTTAGTTACATCATTTAAAATGTATAAGTTTTCCCGTTTCCTGCAAATTTATAAAACTGACGTAACTGTTTTTCTCATTAGCTCTTCAATTCTATGTTTATTTACTCTATGTACGGTTACATAATTTCGTTCACGATTTTCAATCACCTTTATATATACATCAGGGGACGGGGGAATGATTTCGACCCCTCGAACAGTTTCTGCGTAGGAAAAAATACCTACTCGATTATTTTATGCGTACTATGAATGTGTGAAGTTTCGTTACAATCGTGCTTGCACTAATTTAGTTTTGGGATGAATTCACGCAAAATAGGGTGTTTACACGTCATGTTTGGAGGGGTCTCTGCGCTCCCTCAAATCGTTTTTCAGCAGAAAAAAAATACATGTATTTGTTTGATTTATATCTACTATGGATGTGCGAGGTTTCATCCAAATCTTTCATGTCTTTCTGTCATTTTCAGTGCCACCTGAAATATATTTCAGAAGGGTATTTCGCCCCCTCAAACAGTTTGACTGCAGATAAGAAATAACACTTACGGTCATTTCTACAATCGACCGCTAAACTTCTAGTCAGCGCTAAGTTGAGGTCAACTCGCATTCTGCGTACTCTCATTGGCCAAAATCAGACTTGACCTCAACTTAGCGCTGACTAGAAGTTTAGCGGTCGATTGTAGAAATGACCCTAAATCGTTTATTTTATGTGTAGTTTCTATCTGCCAAGTTTCGTGGAAATCTGTGTGCATCACTTTGCCGATTCGGGTAGTAATAATCGAAACTTCAATCTACTTTTACTAAACAAAGCATCCAAACTATCAGTTTTCTGGGAAAATACTTTTCAGTGAGCTCCTACCAATATACATACCGATACAGAGAATACGTTTGACAACGCAACGCAGCGCTTGTTGGTTCTACTTCGCGCTTGATTCACCTATCTCTGCCCGCCACGCGGCCCGTGGTTCTCCGCTGACTTTAGGCCACACATTAAGTTCTAATTTTAAAATATTTTAATTCACATATTTGAACACCAGGGCATGTCGAACATATTGAAGAACGAAGTTTTTGTTAGTACATGTAAAGTTCGTGAAAAGAAATACAAAATATTTTCAGTAATAAACCGTGAGGCGCTAAGCCATGGGCCGACTGGCCAGCGGGAACAAGTGAGTCGAGCGTGAGCTCGGCCGACAAGCGTTGCGTTGCCAAACGCATTCCCTGTATAAGCTTAAGAAATTCTATTAAACTGAATTTTTTTCACCAGTTTTGATTTGAGCATATGCAGTGTGTTTACGAACTACACCGACAAACTTCGGGAGGTGATTCCTCACATCAAAACAAGACGAAAGTTTTTCTGACAAAGTTCCGAAATGTGCAGTTTCGGGGCTACAGGCTACCGAAAGTGTAGGAAAATGTATTATAGAGCTTAATATTTCTAACGCCACAAACAGTAGAGCTGATGCGACATAATGCTGTCCGAAGATTTTAAATCTGTTCTATTTTAAAATGCATACTGCAGAGTTGTGCGATGAGTGCAAGGGATTCCTCAATTGAAGTAGGTAATTCTGAAGGAGAGGCAGGTCGAAATGAACATGAATTAAACAAATTTGCGTATGAGCAAAGATGATATACATCACCACCGGCATCCAACCGAGCAATAATATTAGATTTCTTTAAACACAAATAAACACGAAGTTCGATGAACGTATAGCATTCTTACTTCTGATTGTTATACAACCACGATTTTATTTTAATCGATCGGGATCTGGAATCTGCTTGAGATATCGACTTGGCGCAAACGAATTCTTGTTTCCTAGTGGAAAACCGTCCCATTCATGCTTATTTCGATCAACCTTTATTTTAGAGAATTTCTGGGAATCCCTTACTTTCTTTGAGAACCCATTGGATAATTTTGAAATATGCATTTTTGGATAATGCAGATTTGTCAATATCCATGCCGCATCAGTTCTACTTTTCGTACTCAGAAATATTAAACTCTACAGTTCATTATCATACGCTTTCGGCAGCCTGTAGCTCCGAAACTATAAACATTTCGAAAATTTGTCAGAGGAACTTTCGTCTTGTTTTGATGTGAAAACTCACCCCCGCCCAAGTTTGTGTAGTTTATAAACACGCTATATATGCTCGAATAAAAACACAAAAGGTCAAATTTTCTCAGGCTGTACACAAAATGATTGAATTACTTATGTGCAGGTAGAAACAAAACAACTGACCGATCTCTGAATCACCCGCTGTCTTGAAAACAAACATTATTTAACGCAAAAGAATTCCTCCTTTCCGAGTGGTTAACGCTTCCGCTTTCATCGAGAGCAGCCCCGATTCGATCCCCGGTAGAAGTCCCAATGTCTGTGTTTACCCAGTATTGTCACGTCAGTTCGGAAGCTACTTAAATTAAGAAGCAGTAGACGCCAGTCTCGAAAGCCAGGGAAATTCGTGATGGGGAGTGGCTACACTCACCACGTGACTTATCAACGAAAGCTACTTGGAACGCCAAGGTCCAATTTTGTTTATTTTAGGTCAGCCAACGAATTTTGTTTATTTTAGGTAAAAGCTATACTAGTAGAAAACGAAGTATACCTGTGAGTAATTTAGAGTTCATTACAATATTGCAGACAGCGCCATGTTCACTCCATTTTCAATTCCACCTGTACGTTACACACTTATTATATTAAGTACACTTTCATAAAACAATGTCTGGCAAGCATGAATAATTTTGTGCAGGGAGTGTCGGTTCCTAACATTCTCAATTCTAAGATTCTTTATGTTCTTCACTTAACAAAAACGACACTTACAAATTAACGAAACTTACACTCACCTCATCTATTTCGAAGTTCTGTAGATGATCAGAGTACTTAGGCATCTCCTTTCCTATTGTTTCTTTCAAAATATTGGGTTCATCTGTTTTGCCTACTACAGTACTGGTAGGGGTATTGGTAGAGTACCTACTTTGTCCTTGAGATAAACATGGCTTCTCTTGCACAGAACTAGATGTCGTAACGGTTAATTCAGGACTTGAATGTGATTTGGTAACATTGCTATTGGTTGTACTGCAACAATTTGCAGTAGCAGCGACAGCTTGATTTGGTATTTGGGAAGAACCTTTTTCACTCGACGTCAGCTTACGACCAACTTTATGGAAGTAGCCCTTATTATCGCCATTGGTTGGACCATTAGCTGCCACTTTCCCTGCACTTATTGCTCGGTCCGAGGCACTTGACTGTGTCCACCCTGGAGATCCTGATCTGCTCGGAGACGACGATTGACTTGGGGAGGCATACGGAGACGATTGTTGACTAGCTAGTGGTGACAGGTAAGGTGAGGACTGACACTCGTGTTGCACACCACTAAAATCACTGGTGTCAACGGAACATCTAACTCCATCAATAGGAATTACAGTATTATAAGAATGCGGGGGGAAATTCATCTCTTGCACCTTGCCCATTGCATGGGCATGTATGTTGCATATATTATTTAATGCCATGGGATGAGCAAGAGGTATTCCAGGGTGGAAAGGAAACGACAGATTGCTCCCATTCCAGGAGCCATGGGAAAATGGAAGATGCATGTAACTTGTAGTTGATGAGTCAGGTGCTACAGGAACTCCCAGCTGCGATCCTCGAACTTTGCTGCCATCTGAAAATATAAGACAGAAAAATACAACTAAAAAAAGTGAATAGAATTTTGCAGTTATTAAAAGCTTTACAACTCCTAGGTGAAAGTGGGACATTAACAGCAAGAGAGGAAAGGGCACGAAAAGCAGCACTGATCAATTCAAATAATTAATTTCATGTAAGTAAAAACAGCGAACCTCAGTCAAGATTGTCGGTTTTATGTTTCGAAGTCGAAACCTCCCGTTTCCAGTAGAGTACACTACTACTGTACCAGTTAAATAATACAGTCTGAAATATTCTACCTAATCTCATTATTCATTGTGAAATATTTGTAACTTAGCTTTATCATCGTCAAAGTAATTTACAGTCTTCGTGGGACTTGTCTGCAGCACTATTTATTATTTCATTTCTTCATTATTATTATTTCGTACGATCCTTATAAATTCATTTTATTACTAATGGACTGCCCAAACAAGTCTCACTAAACGAATACGTATTCCGAGAAAAAGAATTAGGGTAGGATCAGTAAGGGCCACTATTCTTGATGTCATTCCGACAATTCCTGGTAATGCTGAGAGAAACCGAGGAAAACTTAACTCAGGATGGCTGGCTTGAGCAAAACAACACACTGGCCACTCATATTAATTGTCGCGATGAAACATAGGTAAGAAAGATGATCAAAGATTTTAAACGACTAACATGGGAAACCATAAAGTGATGAGAATGTAATCTTTTTAATAACAGAATGGGGCTGTCACTCATTGAGGCTTGATGCGAATATTGTAGCATACCAATTTAAAAACCATCCATCATCATTAAACCAAAGTTTTCCTTAATTATGCAGATGTTAACATCTCGGGATAATGTCAACGCTATAAACTGAAGAAAGGATTAAGGGAACTCACCCTGGGTGAATAGAAATTTTATTAGTTTCTTCATAACTTTTGATTCTCTTTGATATCATCAGTTCAACAGAAACTTTCGTCCTTGTTATAAACACGTCACGAATTTTGATGACGTCTCTTTAAGTGTACAAATCCTTGGTTAGTTAACTTTTATATTTTACTGTCACTTCTTGATCAGTTTTTGTAATTTTCCAAGTTATTAATACAAGCTTAACGTAATTTTAAAGAGTTTCATGTCATTCCCGCTCGTTTTAAAGTTATGTGCATACTTCTGGGTAATTTTTAACCACCTCACTTTTTGCGATTCTTATTCATATTTAATAGTTAACTGGACTGAAAATACAGAAATAAGACAGCAATTTGATACATGCAGAAAATACAGAAATAAGATAATAAATGAAAGCAAGCTACGCAGCCAGTCATACAGATTATTTTCTGTGAAGTTTGGTTTCTGTTAACGCTACACTTTGTGCAGGCAAAGCTAAGAACCTCCCTGAGCAACATTATCGTCGGTTTAACCTAGTAATTAGCGAAAACGATTTCCCCGAGTGTTACGATACTCTTAAAATGATACAAGAAAATGGCATGGGGGAAAATCTACTGAAGAAAGGAGCGATGTTAATTTTCGCTATGTAATGAATGTTAGCATCTGGACCTTGGGAATTCATGGACCAGGTAACAGGTTTCTACTATCGAGTGAAATACTGGAATTTGTCAATCGCTCCACAATTTGTTCACTTTCCGATAGTTTGACGTTTCCGTTGTGCCCTCAAAGTAGGCACCACGGCGAAGTTTTATTTATCCATTTAATTATTTTGGACTGACGCAGCACGACTCACCTAAGAGCACGCAACTCCGTCGTTATTCTACCCAAGAATTGCGTACGTTACTTGCTTAGCGCACATTTCGCACAGGGTAGTGCGTGATGTAAGGCCTGTAGATTTTACTTGCCAATGTTTACGCTCAAAAAGCGCCTCTTAAGTTCCGTGGATGTTCCTTGAACAAAGTGGTTCGGAGTCGATTCTACCAAAAAACATAGGTCGTCTTTACAAACTCATCAGCTTGTTAAGAAGTTTATAACAATTCAATCTATCGACCCTTTATGTTACCTGGTATTGAAGTACAAAAATGTACATTCCGATAATATGCGTTCAGTAAATTTTCGAGAACCTCAGCTTCCTGATCATCTACAACTAGCAATGAGATGATCGTTCAACATGTTACGTAAAAATGTACACAATAATTCGACTGTGTCTGAAAAAGGAAGAAATATAAAGTATATTCTTTGTGAAGAAAACAACTTCTAACTTCCAGATAAATAAAATTTTATATTTTCATTTCAACATTAAAAAAAGTGTGGAAAGTTATAAAAAAAATACTAATGTACAGTTAATTTAACTTAACCTTTTACAGTAGCATGCAAATTAATCCGCCCACGTTGAGGCGAAATACAGATTTAATTTACGAACAATTAAATAAGTGAATAAAACTATGTTTTGAGTTTTAATGTCAATATTTATACTTTGTACTCTCTCTCTCTCTCTGACATGATTTGGCATAGGTTCTACAAGACTGCAACCAACCCATTTAATTTAATCATCATTAAACCATACTTGCATAAACGCCCTACACTTTATAGTTCGTTTCAGATCAAAATTTTCTAATCACCACTGCGTAAAGATTTTCAATCGGGATCTGAGGAGTTACCACACCATATAGTATTCTACTTACTCTCTTCGAAACTAAAGAATCTTTTTATGAATGTTTGACAATCTACCTAATTCTTTTGAAATACGCGTCACTTAAAAAATCGATCTTCCAGCTCTTTCTCACAATTTTATTTCCAAACATCTTGATGTACTGGTCTGATTACAGCAGTCTTTCTACAAAAGTGAAAATTAATTCGGTCCCACGTTGAGTGAAAAAGTACCCAAACATTTGTTTCACTAGCTGCTTACTGTACTTCCGTGACAATTTTTCCCACAAGCTATTACTAGCAAGAGATCCGTTTTGCCCTTTTACAACAGAATGAATCTCTTTCGTACACATTATTATCGCTAGTTCTCCGCAGTCCAGAGTAAAATTTATTTACCCAAAGTTAGCCTTTTCATGGTTATAAAGCGAATTCTAAAGTGCTCGACAAGATAGACGTTCTTTTTCAAGCAACCAGTGACGAACAGCTGTCACATAGCCATGAGTTCCACTTGCCGTCACTTACCTGTTTAGGTCCACTGACAAAAATCTAGCGTTTATTTCACTTTTCGTAGTTGGTAAGCTTCCCTATGATCCTGTTTATTTTACTTGTGCAGTCAGGTTTATTTTCATTTTAACCGAAAATGAGTCGGACTACTACCTTGGGACACTTTCTCGGAGCTATGTCAATTCCAGTTGCAAGAAATACGTACAAGAACAAGCAAGTAGCTGCATAATTAAAACTTATGTAGTTTCAAGATGTATAGTCTTACAGTGAAAGTAGAAAAAAAGTAATGGAACACTTATTATACCACTGAAAAACAGATAAGCAAAACCTGAAAGAAGAAAACAAAGGACAAGCCAGTGAAATGTGGCCCAAGATGAGTTAAAAAACTTTAAAGAAAAAAACCTGTTTGGGGTAATTTGCAGCTACCGTCCTTTGCTTTCCTAGAGGACTTTTTCACACTTAGGCATCAATTTTACCTGCACAATCGATGCTCACTCAAAACGAGAACTATTTGATAAAAAATATGCTAACAAGGATACACAAATCTATAGTCATTCCTGCATTTGTGGAAACTAACAATTTAATCAGAAGTTTAATGTTGCTAATATTAGAGACTCCGTTGGCTGTTATATATTTAAAACTACCTCCGCGTTTCGAAGCAGTTTCTCTGGCTTATTCAAGGGAAAACAACTTTTTGACACAGAAGAGAAGAAAAGAACAGTATATATAAGAAAACATAGCGAGGAAGATTTGGGTAATATTTAATAAGTTCTTATAAGGATGCTGTATTGACTTATAAGTTACATGGATGTTAAACTAAACTTTTCACAATTGCCAAGGACTATCATCGAAATGACGTTGCCAAGCAGAAAAGGTCCGTTACAAGCGCAGGACCTTATTTGTAATCCAAATTAATAAATACTGTAATTTGAAGAATATATTAAATATGAGAAATTATCATAAATAATATTTGTACTACGGCGAACATGAATTGGTTCAATTATGGAAAAACAAGATCAACCAAGATCAAGTACAAAATTTATTAAATTATTATTATTATTAATTTTGCGTCCTATGCATTTTTGCTTACATGTTAATAAAATTCTTGGAACAAATTAGAAACATTTGTTGCCTATACCCAAATATGTATGCAAAAAAGATTTTATTTTAACTGTATTGATATTACTGTTTTATAATTCAACCAATTCATCTTCACCTAGTACAATATTATATACAACACTTTCATGAATTTAAACTATACATTTCAGATTTTTCTTCAATTACAAAATTGGTTCATTTGGCTCGTAAATATGGCCGTCCATTTTCCTCCGCTAGTGGCCGACCTTTTCTGCTTGACGTCACCCCTATCATTGCTCTTGGCAACTCCGAAAAATTCAATATAGCATCCATATTAAACTAAATTCTTAAGATATTTTCCACACAATTTCCCTCGCTATGCTTTCCTATCTGTACTATTGTTTCATTTTCTACTTACCTGTGCTCTAAAGTTGATCCTCCATGAATAAGAAAATGATTTAATGTTTTAAAATCATATATAACAGTGACAGAAGTTAACGACGTGTACTATCAACGCCTAGTAAGTTATTTTCATTTAATACGTAGCCTTCCGTGAATGTCATTCTTTAAATTAAAGCTTAAAAATTTTATTTTCGAGTTAACTACCAATATTAATTATTTTATTTCTTACTTCTTTACATACTTATATCTGAAAACAGTTTCGGTGTTGTGGAAAGCAAATCAGACTACTTGGAATTATTTCTATAATGCCACTATTGCGCTTAGACCACTCTGTAAAATAAATATTGTATTTTCTTCTTTTTATACTTATTCTGAAAAACTTCTGTATTCACTGAGTACTACTTTTTGGTCTCAAACCTGAGACCATCTTCAGGAACTTTTCGGTTTAAATATGTATGTATAAAATACTGCAAAAGGAACTGTTACATACAATATTTTGTTAAAGTGAATATTGTTCTGATATAACTTACCATTTCTTTTTGCAGTACTTTCCACATTATTATCATCGGTATTCTGCCGAAAGCAGCAGGTCCTTCAAGGCAAGCTAAGCCATCTCCATTTATACCGATCTAGAGTTATCCTTTTTATCTCACTGTGCTACTTATCATCCTTAATACTATAAAGGAGTTGGAGTCGCCTCCTTGCTCCTTTTTCCTCAACTCCTGGCGCTCTGAGGTATACTCAGCCTCCTAATCAAATTGAGTACTAGAGTGTCCTTGTTATTCCTGGGCACCTTGGGAAGGTAAAAACGCTCGAGCGTGGGACTGGCCACCCCACCTCACTTCGTACTGAAGGTCGAGAATATCTGGAGCGCTACTTCCACATCCCCATGCACCGTTCCGGCGCGTGCGTATCGCACATGGGATAGCTTTACTTTTTTTCCTTATACCTTCAATTGCAGCTTTTAGTATATATAGTCTTTGCTCAGCCAATATCCTAACCTATCTTTTTATCTTTCTACCTCCAGTATTTTTCGTCTCATCGGCACTTTTTTTCACATCATCTTTATTCTAATGACTTTCCCAATCTTCTTCATGTACACATTTCAAAGGCTTCCGATTTTCCTCCTTCACTATTTTTCGTCAAGTCCAAGTTTCTGTTCCCTGCAAAACATTTAATCAATCTCTTGCTCAAGAATTTGTTCATCGATCGGCACAATAGATTCTTCTGCTTAGTGAACGCCTGTTTCGCCATTGCTATTCTCGCCTTTACCTCTCATTCACATTTCATATCCTCACTTACAATTCTTCCAAAGTATACTGCCTTGAAATCGCTTATCAGTACGATCCATGCGCTCTTCTGTTCTCTGAATCAATGCCTCCAGATTTTCGTGTTTATTTCGACCTCTTCTTTAGGATATTTCGTTACAAGCATGTATATCTGAATCATACCCAAGTCCTCCCTCCTTTCAGCCTTACCATCATCATGAGCTCATTAGTGCAGTCTACTTTCATGACATTCTCTTTTAGACGCTTTTCAAGGAGTGCAGCTATCCCACTTCTTCCTCCTTTTCCCGGCCCCAAATACAACATCCTATACTACTTCACGAATTTCACCTGTTCTTTGTCATCTCACTTTACAGTCCTGTTTGTTATATCTATGAAATTAACATGTAAAGAAAATGGAATAAAACTCCTGCTAAGAGATGGTAGCAGGTATATCCACTTTTTAGGCAACCAGAAAATGTAAATAGCTTATACTACTACAATATTTTCTAATTTTAATACTGTTAATATATGCTGAAAGGCGTTGAAGTACTTTGCTTTTTCACGAAACGACGATTACGATGCAAACAACGTTATGAAATTATATTGTTAAATAATGTGAGCGTTACATTCAACATTTGTACTAATTCCAAAGATCCAAGGTCTGGACCAAAGCCACATATTCAGCATTATTTACTCGGAGCTGAAGCTTGGTTACTGTTTATTAGACAGTTCAAATGTTATGACAACTCCTAAAAGGGAGTACAACGAAAGGTGAATTTACATCGAAGGTAACACTTAATAACATGTGTTACTAGCAATGTTTTTAACAAATCTTAAAGATCATATATGATTAACATTTGTTGAAAACTGTTTACTATCTACATGTTAAAAGTTACCAAGAAATGTTAATAACTATTTTGCCAGTACATGGTGTTTACTAATTTTGTAACTTAAAATCCTCTGAGTTTTCCAGGTTTTCCATGATATTTTTTTCCAAATTCCCTGAGTTTGGAACATATATTTCATAACTATAGTGGAACACGCAATGACCTTACCAAGCATCTTGTGCATTATTGGTATTTCACAAGTGAAAAAAAAAAAGATAATTTATTTAAAATAGAGGATTTTAACACATTGAAAAAATCCGGTCAGCAGTGGGAATCGAACCCACGACCTCCGCCTTTCCAGGACAGTACTCTACCAACTGTGAACAGGTCCACCTCATAAATATCCCTAAAAGTTTCCCTTCATAAATTATAGATTTTCCTGAGTTTTCCATAATTATAAAATTCCCTGAGTATTCCAGGTTTTCCATGGTGGTAGACACCCTGTAGTAACTATCAATATGTTTGTAAGTTTTCCATTAATATGTTAGCATTGTTAGTAGCAAATATTCTTCGATCGCTCAGGAAGAGATTAAACGATGTCGATAAAATGTTATTGGTGTTGGCAACATTACCAAATATTTTACTCGTGAGAATATTAAAAAAAAACTTTGCCCCTTTGTACATCTTTGTGATAACTTTACAAGAGAACACTGAATTTGGATGACCTTCAGATACTACACTGGATGATGAGTGATTACTATTGGAATTACTACTGCGGATCCTATTTGAGCAAATTTACTCATTTAATGTAATTAAAACTTTAGAAAAAGGAGGTATATTTAACTGACAAAAAATAAAATCCTAATGTAACGTAACTCTAAATCCTAACTGTATTTGAACAATCAAAATGAACTTTCATGATGTAGCTTTCTAGATTAGGATCATATGAACAAGTGTAAGACTCGCGATTTGTAGTTAGTAATTATTACTAATTTAAGGTAAGGATGTTAATGACACTATTTGTAACACATTACAAAAGACAACAGCACTAATTACATTCAGAAGTGAAACTAATGTAGAAAATAAATATTAAAATTTGCAATACTACTCAGGTCTGTATTTCACAAAATCTTAAGCCTAATAACGTACCGAAAATATATACAGTGACATTGGGCAGTAATTATGACACACCTTACATGTTCTTAAATGTTCCATCAACCTACAGCTTTTCGCTTTATGCTCCCTTCAATCATGAAGTTAACAAATTCAAAATGAAAGTTGTAGTCGAGAACTGAACTCTAGAACATTCGTAAGTTAATGTCTGCATCTGCGTAGATGGTCATTGGTAATTCAATGATATGAAAAAAATTTTGTTGTAACGAGATGAAAAATACTACCATCTCACGAATGCTCTTGCTGTTATGATAAATATTGTAAGACTTTAATTTGGAAAATAAAACAATCTATATATTCCAGTCAGAAGTTATCGAACAACATCTTTGTAGATTCAATTATCTCTTGTGATTATATACTCAGGAAATTGATATTTGTCACACGGTTATTCATATATTGTACATCTGAAAAAAAAATTCAAGTGGAGATTGGAATCGTGGACCAGGCTGCACTAGCTACCTTCTCCTCTGAAGCATGACTCCACACTATTAAGGCTCAATCCAAGTAAGTTTTCCCGCCTTTTCCGTTTTACGTCAATTATTCAAATTTCAGTACATGAAAACAGAAATTAATTTTTACCGACCAAAGCTCGTTTTTTCCTTCAATAATGAGTACAATCAGTTTTAAAGAAATGCTAATAGTAAACTCGGGATTGTGTGCAGAGACTTTTGGGATAGAATAATGTCCCGAAAGTGTCTGCACACAACCCTGAGTTCACTATTATATTAGCATTTCCTTAAAACTAATTGTACTCATTATTGAAGGACTTTGGTCCGTAAAAGTTAATTTCTGTTTTCATGTACTTAAATTTGAATAATTGACGTAACGGAAAAGGCGGGAAAACAGACTTGGATTGAGCCTTAACAGGAGGAGGTTCCGGTTATATGTTAACCGAAAATACTTTTAACTATTGACT
>JAGDQP010006679.1:35628-70954 GCA_022664845.1 Lepisma saccharinum | reverse complement strand
CGCGGCGTGGGAGGGAAGCAGGAACGCAGATTTATTTTACGAACTAATTGACCGGCTCTAACGTCATCTTGTTCCAATTTCGCGTGTTCGCATTCTAAAAACAAGGACCAAATTACCGTTTGCAAGAGGACATCGTGGTGTAGTGGTTAAAGCGCTGGCTTGCTGAGTTAAAAAACCGGGCTCGAATCGCGGTGGGTTCATATTTATTATTAATAATTGCTTTCTTGCATTTTTCGTATAGATTATCTTAAATTATTGACCATGGGATCGTGGAGATTTGGTAAGGTTAGGTGCGGTCATGTATCTTTTATCTTTACATTTTCAGTTTCAAAATTGGGAGCGCGAGACGCTTGTTGGATCGAAACCGATCAATTACTTCGTGAAAAAAGAAATGAATGCAGAAGCCATGACTCAGTAAGAATAATCACGGCGCACCAACAGAAAATGTGGGGGTGAGGACAGAAACCAGTTAGTTATGCCACTGCTCATTATCAACGTTTTCCTCAGTTATATCTTCTAAATGAATGCCTTGTTCCTAATATCATAGTTGGTCTATCTCTTTTATATCCAGAAATTATATCCTAATAATTATACTTAAGACCTTTAGGTTGCATTAGCTCAGGAATATGATAATGGGTAAATCGAAGAAAGTGGAAGGAAACGGGAAAATCTCGAGAAAACCCAGAACCCAAATAACACAAATCGGGGACACCATGTCCCAGAGGTGAGGTCTCTACCACTGAGCCACCGCAGCCTCACGAGTGTGTTGTTGTTGTTACTCGTTAGTAGTCAGCGATATTCTTTTGGAAACCTTAAAATTTGATTTATTTATTTGTAAAACTTGTAGAGCTATGATGGAAAATAATTTGTTTTAAAATGTTTAGATAGTGGACACTTTTTATCTATAAGCACAAACTGAAACCACGTGCCAATTAGAGATGGCCTAACGGAATAATATATCGGATATCCAGATCCGAGTTTCGGATAGCCGGATCTCCCATATCTGGGGCATGTACACATCATCATAGTCTTTACCAACTCGTACATATTTTGTAGAATTTCTTTCGGCTACCAAATGACGTCTTATTTTGGTTTCTTTTACTCTTAATTTTGTAGTGTTCTGAGGGGAGAGATGAAGAGCAGAACCATAAAAAGAAAGAAGAAATTGCTGAGTTAAACATGGATTCCAAGAGTAATGCTTTCGAAACCAGTCATATAATATTTTGTCACTAATACATATTGGCTGTGGTGTACAAGTATCGTGTACGTGGGATTTCTGGGGGTTCTTGCGTTTCCTCCCACTTTCTTCTTTCCACCAATCATGTCATCATCATCCATCCGGCCTGAGCCAAAGTTGCCTAAAGACCTTCAAATTAAAGTTAAGAACCAGATATTGGAGAGACAGAAGGAAAACCTAAAAGCCTAAAAGGCCGGTCAGAATGGCTGGCCACCGGTTTCGAATCTTCCAAATGCGAAGACAGTTACCACTCTATTTACTGATCGGGACGGGCGTAAGCCAGAATGCTCTTACCGCTAATAAAATTCCTTTTATCATAATTATCTATTTACTGAGACACGACTGCTCTGTTGCTATATTTGCTTTTTGATTTGTTAATTTCCTCACAGAAAATGCCACTTTTATATCTGGTGTAGTAAAAAGTAATCCATTATTTTGCCAATAGATGGCTTCAGTGATCTGTATCTCGCGTTGTATATGTCCGATCGGGTTCAACGAGATGGCGTTCAAACGATGAGATTGCGTTCTACAAACACTGTTCAGATAGTTTGATGAGTTGACTCAGTGTTGTGTGAGCGCGCGTCAAAATGGACACTAGCAAAGAGAAAATACGCTATATTTTACAGTTTTTCTTCGATAAAGGCGAAAACGCAAGCCAGGCGGCTGCAAATGTGAATAGTGTTTATGGTTCTGATACTGTAACAGCCAATCACGCACAATTTTGGGTTCGTCGATTCCGTGCCGGTAATTTTGACGTCAAAGATGTACCACGCACTGGAAGGCCAAGTGTCGAAAATGTCGATAAAATCATGAACATTGTCGCGTCCGACCGTCATGTAAGCACTGTTTCGATTGCCCAAGAGCTAAACATTGCACAAAAACCGTGTGGAACCATTTGCATAAGGCTGGATACACAAAGAAGCTTGATGTATGGGTGCCACACGAGTTAACGCAAAAAAACATCATGGACCGAATTTCCATCTGCGAATCGCTGCTGAATCGCAACAAAAGCGACCCATTTCTGAAGCGGTTGGTGACTGGTGATGAAAAGTGGATCACTTACGACAACGTCACGCGAAAACGGTCGTGGTCGAAGCGTGGTGCGCCGGCGCAAACGGTGCCCAAGCCAGGATTGACGGCCAGGAAGGTTTTGCTGTCTGTTTGGTGGGATTGGCAGGGAATTATCTACTATGAGCTGCTCCCCTACGGCCAAACCCTTAACTCGGAACTATACTGTCAACAATTGGACCGTCTGAAGGTAGCAATCGCCCAGCTTTGACCAATAGGAGAGGCATTGTGTTCCACTAGGACAACGCCAGGCCACACACATCGATAGTGACTCGCCAGAAGCTCCGGGAGCTTGGTTGGGAGGTTCTTATGCATCCACCTTATAGTCCGTACCTGGCACCGAGTGATTACCATCTGTTCCTGTCCATGGCGAACACGTTTGCTGGTGAAAAATTCGCTTCAAGAGAGGCTTGTGAATATCGACTGTCTCAATTTTTTGCCAATAGGGACAAGCGCTTCTATGAGAGAGGCATTATGATATTACCTTCCAAATGGCAACACGTTATCGAACAAAACGGCGCATATGTGACCTAAATCGAATCATTCTAACTATGGTAAGTCAAGCCTTCAACGTCATGCAAAAATAATGGATTACTTTGTACTACACCAGATAATAAATTTTGATATGCGCCGCAGCTAAATATTTTAGGTGTCTTACAGATTTTATGTCAGCACATTTTTGGTGAATTTAGATCCCTCTCCCTTAGTAAGCAACATTAAGTAGATGCCCTATCTCTAATGCATAGAAGCCCACCCAAAATAAGTATAGTTTGAATCTCGCCATAGAAATCAGAAGTATTATTTGAACGACTGCTGACACAAAAATATGTATATGCTTCAAATACAACAACTAAGTAGTATCAAAATTCGTTATTTATAGTAAAACAAAGATAAATATTGATAGTACGCGCCAAAGTTAAATATGTATTTGAAGCATATACATTTTTTGTCAGGAGTCGTTTAAGTATTACATAAGCATTCTGGGGCGAGGGGGTTCAAGCTTTGTTTACTTTTGCTGGGCGTCTAAGTATTAGGGATAGGACATCTAGTTAATGTTGCTTACTAAGGGGGAAGGGGACTAAATTGACCAAAATGTACTGATGTAATATCTGAATGACACCTAATATTATGTATGAAACTGTCGAGAAAGTGCTTTTAAAATGTTCCAAAAGTGCTTGAAAGTAAATAAAGTGTCCTGAAAGTAGGCAAAAGTCGTTTCCAAAATGCACTTTTAGAACACATTAAAATAAGGGCACTTTTTATGCACTTTTGAGCAGTTTTGTAGCACTATTAAGGGAACACATTTGGACAGTTTTTCACACTTTTGAACACCTTTGAGACGCTTTCATAGCACTTTGGTTCACGTTTGGACACTATTAAAGTGTTCGAAAGTGAGCTAAAGTCGTTTCCAGAAAGTGCTCAAAGGTGTTCAAAAAAGTGTAAAAAAAGTGTTCTATTTTTTACAGTGTACGACCATAATAGGGTCGACGGCACTTTTCAGTGCGAGCTAGTTAAAGATAATTTAAGTCATTGCACTGTGACTGACGTGCTTTCATCTCTTCACTGACGTGTTCACTCCTACTTTTCATCACTCTTGACAATCAGAATTCTATAGGAAAGTATAAGTTACCTCTAGTTGTCCAACGATGATCATCAACTTCTTCAGCTGGAAAATTCCCTTCATTGGGAGCATCACCAAAACATAAGCGCAGCCCCGATCGTCTATCAGCTTCAAGTTCTAGATCTCGATCCCCAGACCAACATCTTTTAGGTAGCTCACAATCTTCACCAAACAAGTAGAATCATATTTGTAGCAATTCTGATACCGACTCTGACCAAGAAATGACCGTCTCCGACCCTGACCATGCCGATCTTCGGAATTCAAATGGCTCAAGAGCATCAATGTATTTCTTCCTATTAAGTATTTTCGACAGCAGATTTGAAGCAGCGAAACAACCCTTTTACCAGCTCCTCAAATATGTCCCTCGAAATAGCATCAATCGAATCATTAAATAAAAGAAAGATTAAATTGATGTTCTTACATCTCTTAGCCCATCCAACTGACCTATTCTATAATCCAGAATGACCTAATTCATCTTAATAGAAATCGAGGGTTTAACCCTCTGAAGGTTGACAGCATTGCTGGCAATTAAAAAAGAATAAAAAATAAGAAATAAAAAGAATAAACAGTAGAATGAGTAGTTGCAAAATTTTGTCTTTCTTGCAAAATGTTTCCATTTTGCCTTGTACGATAGTTGTGTATATTTGTCATATAAGTATATAAGTGACTCTTTTTTTTGTAAATATTATGCCCTTTTCAATATATAGGCATGAAACTGTTAGTTTTTTTAGATTTAAACACATCTTTACATGATGACCTGGGACTCATGTTAAAAATAGTTCTAACAATCTTCTTTTGTATGCACTTACGTGTGATGCACCCCAAAATATTATTTCAAAGATAATAAGATCATTGAATTTTGCGTAATATAAAAGAGCAGCGTTTGTCGAGAGACTGTTCCTTGTGATCCATATATGATGAAGCAGACACCATTCAGTTGTTTTATTAAGTTCAAGAATGTGACCATCTCATTTTAGCTTTTCGTTTAAAAGAAAGTACTAACAATGTACTTTCAGAAGAGTATGCCAGAGTTAAAAGAATTTACTATTATGGGCTAAAGCATAAGCTGTCGGTGAGAAAGATTAAAATATATGATTTTTTACTTATCTACATTTATGTTCAAATTGTTTGTTGAAGCCAACTATATCAATCTCGCAATTATTGATTTTAAGTTACTTTCTACTACTTGATGGGTGTTGCCAATTACTAAAACGTTTACATCATCTGCGTACAAAATCATATTTTCCGAATCTATGAACTGAGATAAATCATTTATATACAAAATAAATAACGTAGGTCTTAAAGTAGATCCCTGAGGAATGAAATGCTATGCTTCTTTCATTAACAGTCCCAGATATTTGTATTATCTGCTTTCTATTACTCAAGTACGATAAAATCCAGTCATTTGATACATCCTTGATAACTTGCTAATATAGTTTCGTTACTAAAGTTAAGTGATCCACGTTGTCAAATGCCTTGGGAAAACATATAAATATACCTATGATGATTATTTAAGGTATCTGAAACATTTTATAAAGTCGAGCGTTGCACTATCGGTAGATTTTTTCTTCTTAAACCCATGTTGACAAAGGAAAATCAATTTGTGTGTACATAGAAAGTTATTTAAACCTTCTAACATCGTGTATTCTTTTTTTTTTTTTTTTTTTTTTTTTTTTTTTTTTTTTACAAAATAGAAATAGGACTATAATTTTACATATCAGTAATACTTCCTTTCTTGTGTAAAGGAATAACTTAAGCAGTTTTTAACCTGCTTGGGAAAACGTCTAACTCAAAAGAGCTATTTATAAGATAGTAAAGCTGGTTTCCCATTAGGTGAATATACCTTTTTATGACAATAAACGGAATTTAAGCCAGACCTGTTGAATTACTATTGGACAGCTTACCTCTTGGATTGTAACTGGAGTTAGAAATCTACTTTACTCCAATGAAGTTTCTTTATTTAAATACCTGATTCCACGTTGTGCGGACACTGTATTTAAAGATGAAACCGTGTTAAGAAAATGATTATTAAATACTTCTGCAATATCTTTGATTTCACTGAGTTTCCTGCTGTGAATAGATACACAACGAATTTATTTATTTGTTTTTACTTTTTGATTTACTAAATTCCATGCAACTTTTAATTGTATTGTTAGACCTATTAATTAAATGGTCATAATAGCTCTTGATAGCAGTTCGTACAACTTTATTGTATGTTTTTCTATATAAAGATTTATGTAACAAAGAATGTTTCTTTGCAAATTACTGGAATGTAATTTTAGTTTTGTATACTGAAATAGTTTTTGTTTGGAAAGTTTGAGCCCTAACAATAGTCAGTCTTTCTTCTTAACATTGCCATGGTCTGAAAACCCAAGTTCATCACTTTTGAAACTAAAACCTCTTTCGTTTCTCCCAATTATAATTGGAGCAAAGGTAGATGTAGTGTAGAGGATGTGGAAAGGAATTTATCAAGGTACCATCCAGCAATTAATCTGGTGACTGATGAAAAATACTTCAGCCGTGTTTACTCGCAGTTGTGATAGACCCCAAGACCTTCCAAATACGAATCCAACGTTCTACGAACTCAACTAACAGCCACCACTCGGTCCTTAGTAAAATTCATTTTCATATCAAGCATGCTCTGGCTTGGCTTCCCATGTAAAAGATATCAACCCACACTGATCAAGCAAGACAGGAAAATCCGTATTCACTTTTACAGTCGCCTATATTTTCCAAATTGGCGACCATCCACTGTGAATAATGTCCATTACGTGGAATTTCTGTCGTTTATGTAAGATTAATCGTGGGATCGGCGAGTGGCGCCTTGAAAGAAAGAAGGCCAGTACCACTGCCTTCCTGCATTTTACTTCCTGAGCTATGGAGAATGGGCAGACCGTTAACTTACTGCAAAACCGTTCAAATACTTCCTCTCACGACAAAAACAAAACCAATTTAATATAATATTTTGATCGTGCTGGCTGGATCAGTACCGTAGTAGGTGTTCTTACCTCATAATGAATTTATCCTTGGATTAAGCTCGAGATCAGAATCCTAAATAACCTTTTATACGGGTTATAGTTTACCTCAGGAACTCGTGTTAGATGTGTGTCCTTCATTGAGATGAACTTCCGTTCTAGAAGCCATTAAAGTTAAGTTGTACACAATAAATAAATACATATAAGATTATCTGAGTGCCTACAGTTAGCAACACTGACAAACCCCTTCCACATGTTTTTATCTTCCAGTTTTGTCACGCTCGCTATAGCCTATGCATTATCTAGCTCGTTCGTGCTGTTCGTAAAATCCCATTATTTCGATTTCCAAGTGAAAGAGTTTTACATCAAATTATTCAGAGACAATGAAGTGACGTGTCCATGACAGGTATTATTCCATTCAATAGGTAATTCAATTGTTGCTGATTAAAATGTGATTATTATTGTTGTTTATCAACTGAATTATTATTTTTCTCACCGCTTAATTGGATTACAATACATAATTAATAACTTTATGTTCATTTGAATGTCATTTGCGTGAAGTAATATAAAATTTTCTTTCGTTGTTTTTTCTTATTTGAAAACTTGACTATTTTTGTATAAATAATCAGAAATAACCAAAATAGGCGTAACAGAACGAGAAATCACTAAGTGTGAAACTATTTAATATCAAATTATAAATGCATTTCCATAATTTCGAGTAAATCACAAATAGTTATTGGTCTTTTTTTAAATTTAGCTTTGTCTGTGTGTCTCGCAGACTAAAGCCTTGACCGAAACAGGCAGAGAGAAATATATTTGTGATTTGGTTCTAAACAATTTTTATTTTATCTAACGAATGTTTAATGAGATGACTGGAAATGGCAGGGCCCTTTCATTTAGTTACCTTTATCTATTTGAAGATTGCATGCTAGCATCTTAAAACATGTAGAGAAAAACTTATTTCAGATTTGCGTTCAGCGACCCTGATTTATCTGACTCATTCTAGGGACTCTGAAAACGACAGGTACATTTTTTGTTTGATTAGTTTTCTCCATGCAATGAATTCACGTTTCTTATTTGGTTAGTTTTCACCATGTAAAGAATTCACGTTTTTGTTTGGTTAGTTTTCTCCATGTAAAGAATTCACGTTTTTTATTTGGTTAGTTTTCTCCATGTAAAAAATTCACGTTTTTTATCTGGTTAGTTTTATCCATGTAAAGAATTCACATTTTTTTTATTTGATTAGTTTTCTCCATGTAAAGACTTCATGTTGTTTTTTTTATTTCTTTAGTTTTCTCAACGTAAAGAGTTCATATTTTTTTATTTGGTTGGTTTTCTACATAAAAGAATTCATGTATTTTATTTGTTTAGTTTTCTCAATGTAAAGAATTCATGTTTTTTATTTGGTTGGTTTTCTTCATGTAAAGAATTCACGTTTTTATTTTGTTAGTTTTCTCCTTGTAAAGAATTCACGTTTTTATTTGTTGTTTTCTCCATGTAAAGAATTCATGTTTTTTTTTATTTGGTTAGTTTTCTCCTGTAAATAATTCACGTTTTTACAATACTTCAGCACGTTGTCATTGGGTGCGCCTTAAGCGGAAAGAGAGGAAGGTGGCAGCAAGTATATTGGAATGTTTGAAGTTAAGATCTTTTGAGTAGATAGTCCTGATTGGGTTGCTTCATTGACTTATTTCATTGAGGTAATGTGTCCTGATTGGCTTACCTGGACGGTTAGCTTCTTATACGAGTATTTTTGTCAAATGCTTTTAAAAAGTTTTCTACTGTATTATTAAATAATGCAAGTCAGTTGGAATATGGAAATGTGTAATAAGGAATGTGTTGATATAGTGTACTGCAAGAAATGTGTATTTCTTCACAACTAGGATGGATTATGCTATGTACGCAGATCTTAAAGAACAGAAGTCAATTAAGTTTATTGTCTGATACCAAGAGACATTCATGATTATCGCTACTAAGAAGAGTTTTTAGCGATTAATGACAGATGAAATAATGATCAAACCTTTCTGTATGTAGATACAAACTTCAGGTTACAAATACACAGCAAACGAACCTGAACATGGAAATATAGAAATCCGAGAAATTTTCAACCTCTCCTCGTACAATATTGCCTGTGAAACATGTCAACTTCCTGAAGTCAGAAGCGTTTTGTTTACAAGGTACAAAAAGCACTGTCTCTACTCTAGTGCTAAAACCGATGATGAGTCCTTATCACTGCTAATATTCTCCCAGTTTAACAGAATAGTTATACTATATGAAAATAATGATCGTACTCACCCTTAGAAACAATACTTTATTCTGGTTATGTACACCGATACATGAAAATTGATGATCCACTCCAAACAACTTTGAAATACAATAGTATAATTCCATTACATCTATTGGCTCATCAAACGCCTTGACTTAATCAACCCAGCAAACTTAGTAATCTTCACGTGTTGTTGTCTTTAATTCATAGTACAATCAATGTAGCAGACTTCAATGAGGGTATTAAATTTTTTCTCTAAAATCAGCCATTAAAAAAGAATAGCTCACGTTTAGCATCATGGTGAGAAATGTGAGAATGAACTTCAATATTGCTGATTCCACGACGTCTTAGCTTGAAAAGGAGGGTACCATAACATATGTCTGCTCCAAAAAACACAATAAAAAATTAAAATTCATAGGAAAACTGATGAATGTATCTTTTTTCCTCAAATCAGAAAATTATGCATGTCTCCATCATTTTTCGTTTCATACCTCGAAAGGGACGGAATAAATTATCTTTCACGTGATTCAGTAATACATTATACCGACCCCTATTCTCTATATTAATTAGTGTCAAGTTACTTCAATCACCTCATAATTATTTAAGTGTGAACTGGCTGCAAACCCCTCCTTTAATTTTAAGCCCCTACCACGACTCACTCACTTGTCTTCACCAACAGACTTTAAGGCTCTAAGGGAAACAATTGAAGATGTTCATCAATGTCTACAATCGCCAACGACACGGTGAAACGCTAGCTGCATCAGCTAGTCAGCCTCTTTCAATCACTCCAGCTTTCCTTTACCTCTAGTTCAATGTTTTCTTGTCGTCATTTGTTTTCTGCTCGCACGTATGAATGCTTTGTTTTTCTTGGGTAATATTTCTGTCCTCTCTAATGCATATTACTACGATCCGAGAGATAGAGCCAGAATAGAGAATTTATCATCTCGTTACTTCACCTTTGAGCGCGAAAGTATTATTGACATTTTTCTCCCTTTTCTTCGCTTTTACATTTCTTTTCTTTTCTAGTTTTTAACTAGTGAAAGTTATTGTTTTCGTTCTTTCCTTTTCTGTTGTCTGCTAGACTATCTCTAAGATTTGAACAGAGGAAAATGACAGATTTTTTATGTCATTGAGTTGTAGTCTTGCCTTCCCTATTTTATTGGTTGAAGTTTTCTCCGGGAGAGGGGAGTAGTGATTTGGAAGCCATTACGACAAGGGAATGCTTTGAACAAAAAGGGCTGCATAGTTATTATCAAATTTTAAAGAAAATATCAGCCCACGTTTATTTCCAAGCTATACAAATATGATCCAACCGTGAGGGAATAGCAGAGTTTATTTCCAAACCTTTGGATAAGGCAGGTATGTGATGTCTGATACCGTTTTTGGAGAACTGGTTCAAAATTCTCGTAAAGGTGCCTGATTGAAAATGGAAGCTGCAAACTGAAATTTTAGTTCAAAACTATGAAGTTGAAATTAAATTCAGTGAACTGTCATTCGTTAGCATAAATATTCTAAATTCAGTTATCTTTCTTTTTGAACATTATTCGGTTATTTACGTTTTGTTCTAAATTAATACAATGATTTATTCTGTTTGAAATGTTTCCTATCAAGATGACAGCTTAAGGCATTAGGTGGGTATTGGTTTTCCATTTTAGTCAACATGAAGAAGATATATACTACCCCGGGAAACGTTCACTCCATAGCTATGTTGGGATAAATGTTGGTTTTATGGAAACTTGGATTTCTTGCGTAACAGCTATCGGCACTTTTACCATAGATCTCATAATAAGCTATTATGAAATTTATGCTTTTACTTTGAGGTATGTTTCAGTTAAACGATAGATCTCATGGTTAAACCTGCGGTGGGGAACTTCGGTTTCTCCCTCCTCCGCCCCTTTTCTGTTTTCTCGTAATCTGTTCGACCAGCTATGTCGGTGCTAAGCTCAGCGCAACCGAATCTATAGTAAAAATTATTTGAAAATACCATTAATTTGATAATGTAACAGTGATGCCTACTGCTTGTGCGTATCATAAATTCAGTTTGCCTGTGTAAAATCCAGGTCATTGGCAGTAGTGTAAGGGAAAATTTTGGTTTCGAGAAATATTTGTGTATATGGCTAACGAACGTTTTGGATAGATGCCTATGAGCACATCAAAGTAATTTCGACTCTCTCTAACTAGAAATGTTTTCACTTTTTATCGAATTGTAACTCAATGGAATGTAAACTTTCGAAAATTTAATTACATTCAAACCTAATTTTCGCTCTTTGGGAACTGAAATTAATAATATGAGAAATACTGTTTGTGTGAATTACACAATTTCTATATGTGAAAGCTCGTTAATGTTTCCCGAGCTAAGCTAAGAAAAACAGTTGTACATTTACTATTATTTTTTCATTATTGTTACATCAGCAATGCGAAGTAACCTAACCTGACAGCTGTTATATTAGATCAACTGCATTTCAAATTAGAACCGCTCATGTAATAAAATAAGTTTTTGAATATGTAACATACTAAACTTAACTGTTTTGATTTGTTTTGGGAAATTAATAAACAGTAAATCCCATACGTTTCAGTTGTGAATATTTTATCCTGAAATATTTCGCTTAGACTAGCATGTATAGTAAAGTTTTTCGGTGACCTGTATAGCGTCTGAAATTTTACATTAAGGTGCCCTCACCCTAGAATCTGAAATTAGTGTCACATAATTTGCGTTACTCCATCTACCAATGAGAGTAAAGGTTTTATTTTTGTTTTTCCAAATTATTTGCTTTAGAATTCGAATTGTTTTACTTAAGTTGAATGTGATTATTTTCAAAATTTTGAGCTTCAATTGTAGAAATACCCATGTACCTTCACAACTACTTGGATTCAGTGGGGTTGAGAATGTCAAGGTTTGTTGCTTGAAGAACGAGGTATGGTTGTAGGCTCCTGGTATAGAATTGCAATTGTGGTTTTGTGAGGTGTAAAAAGCACCTCAGAATGGAACTGTTTTCGCGTAGAGTCATTGATAGTTTTCCGGCCCGCGTTGCCAGTGTAGGAGGCTCGGGCTCTACCTGATTATTTAGTTGTCGTTCTTTTGTTTATAAATATATGTAAGTAGGGGAAAGTAAAGGAGAAGAGGATGGCTAAGGATAAGGTTAGGTTGAACTTTTATGAACCCCTGAAACCAATGTAGTTCTGAAGAGTGTTTACTGCTGTGACGCCGAATCTTATGTTATTTTTCTCTGCGTTTCTGCGCTGCGATAGATCTCTTGTTTCTCTCCCTGTACCAGTTCTTTTTCTTTCCCTAGTTCTTATTCTGCATCGCCTATGAGCTTTGACCTCGGCCCCTAGAATGCAGAATGTGATGTCAGCTACATTCTGTAGGGAATTTTGTTTACGCTCCCGCGTTTTTCCCACTGTGCAACAGCCACTGTGTTTTGTTTTTTCTTGGTATCGGCGTCTTTCCATGTGAAGATCAAACTATCCTGCTGTCTCCACGCACTCTCTTTATCTCTCCCCTTCCTATTTTTTCTTTCATTTTTTCTCTGGTTTCCTCAGTCGATACTGCCAATTTTAGTGGATCTCGTTTAGTTTCTTTTCTCGGTTCTATACCCATGCATGCTAATAGTCGATGCGATGTACTGTACATTACGAATGTAAAACCGAAGTGGGGTAGAGCCTGAGTACTCTGCCTTCACTCTCTCGTCATTTCGTTTGAGTGTATAAATGTGAATATTTTATTTTTTCTACGAAGTCCGCTTATGAGTATTTTCTTTTGTTTTGCCCTCGTTTGTGGAGGTATTTCTTTTGCATTGTGACATGGGTGAACGGTGGATCAAAGGTTATTCAGGTGACGTCATCCAGCCGGGGTGGTGACAAGGTTGGAGTCACTTCTAGGTTGGCGTTTCTTGAACAGACGGTCTGACTTCCGTCAGTGTTGCTTGGACGTTGCAATAAAAAGAGATACTACAGCGATTTATCTATTGTCTGACTACTTTGTCATTATTATATAGATTTCCATACAGAAATGAATTTATTAGTGGTTTTACACAAGAATCTGAATAATTTCATTTACAAATTTAGATTCTCCAGCACGTTTTGATTGCTCATAACTCAAATGTGTCCCCTGTGGGACAGCTTTAACGCTTGCTACCTTTTAATCAAGGGGTCCCGATGGCCGGTGGGGATACAAGTGTTCGGAGTCGATGTTAAACTGTATGTCCCGTCCTTATGATGTCATCTGATTGAAGACAGTGACGAACCAGTTCACGTTACTCAGGGACCATTGGGTAGTTCGGGCAGAACTCCCATCATCATCATACGCACCCGGTAACTACATTTACTCCTCGAATCGTTTCCCTGTCAGTATTAATATTGTTTTAATTCCTACTTGAATAAGTATTATATCAACAGGATAAGGTAAAGAATGTGGCGCAGTAGGTTTACTAGTCCAATACGGAATCCTGAGAAGATTCTTCTCTCTATCGTCCAAGATATAAAAGAGATTTGTCGAGTTCTTTCGTCACACCTCTAGTACCGATATGTATCTTTTTCGTTTTTTAATCTCGGGTAAAAAATTGATAATTCTCAACAATATTAGGTACCTTATACTTCATTGGTACAGATTTCATGTAAAGCATTGTTACAGTATCTATGGTAGCATTTACGTTTTTGAATCGTTTTCAAACCACAAAACCGATTTTTTTTTTTACATCTCATACCGCAGAAGGTAATGAAATGACTACTTATTTTCTTTAGACTGATGCCTTAAAGATAAGACCTCGGCAGAAATAGTTGTACTCATTCCTGAGGTAATTTATACCTCTCACTGCATCCATATTTAAAAAGATATATAGATATGATGTATATTTGGCCTTAAGAGTGTTCTAACTTGGCAACAACACTTTAAAATATTTGATTTTTGTACAGACTAACAATAAGGAATAAAAGCATTATAAATCTTTGAAAATGACATTCATAAAGAAATGTTAGTATTTTATATGTTTCTGTGATATTCTACGATGAAATTTTGTGTACATCTGTGCGCAGATGAAGCTGAGTAAAACGTTATTTTATTGTAATGGAATATTTGTGCGTAACCTATATCACATATAACGTTGTAGTGATTTTGTCTTTTATTTGACATGTTCTAATAAACTAACTTTACATTAGTGACATATATGTTTTTCATTTATTTTTTTTTAGAATTTGATTTTATACAAAAGTCTAGCCAGTAAGTTACCATTACATTGAAAATCAAAGTACACATAAAGTTTACAATATGTCTCGAAAAAGTTCACAATATGTCCCAGTTTTAGCACGTTTTTAGTGCATATTATATGAATTTTTCGTGAGAATATGAACTACGCCACATTTTTAGTGCATAAAATATGCACTTCTGGTGTACTGATACACAATTTATGCACAAAAATTTCACTTAATATTGGCAAATGTACTTAAAGTGAATCCAAAACGAAGTGTAGATAATATGAACTACAGTACATATAAACTTAATGTGTACAAAATGAGCACCAACAAAAAGACACATTAAGCACACTAAAAGCTCACAATTTTTCGGTAGATTTACATAAAGTTCACATGCGTTGACAGAAAGTTCATTTTTGGTGAAGTTTTTGTGTACATTTTGTGCCGGGAGATTGTCAGTGTAGAAGAAACAGTATTTCGTCAGGAGGATTAAAATTTCAACTTAGATCCAATGTTGTAGAGTCCCTACTCCACATTATTACTTCTTCCACTATTAAATAATCATGGATATGAATGTTTGTAGCTTTGCGTTACAAAGACTCAGGAAAGATGAATCTATGATAGTTTGCCTGGCATCAATTGAAGGTGAAGTTAATGTCCTGAAAACGAAATGTAGAGTTGTAAGTGCGTTATACGTTCAACTTGTAACCCACCGGGAATCCACCCGGGCTGGGACCATTTGAACAAGTAGCCAAGCTTAGTTCTCATCTAGCATATTCGCATTGAAAGAACTTCAAAATAACAAAATAGAAGATGCGTGGGTTTTCTTCAATGTATTTACGTTCAACTGAAACTTTCACAGTCCAGTTCTTTGTTAAGATTTTGAAAATAGTGGGCTGTTAGGCTGACATTAAGGATGAAGTATTTATGTTATATCATACTTTCTGTCTTACTTTATGTGAACACAAAACATTTTGGTTATGGCATAATTCATGAGACAACCATGATATATTTGAAGGAAGTGCTAGAATGTTGTACTACATATACAATTCGTATACAAAAAACAAAATAATGTCTTTCAATCCTCCAATAATTTGCGTGTTACCGAATTCAGTTTACCTGTGATATTCTACGGCTGTTAAACTTGGACATTGAATGCGCAAACGACTCAAAGATTAAAAGTTACACAATGAGGAATGGAGATATTATTGCTAGGAATAACCAGGAAGGACAGGAAGACAAATGAATGGATTCTCTCACAAGTTAGAGGATGTAATCAGGACTGCGAAGAAGACGAAGTGGAGATGGGCCGGTTACATAGCTAGACGAAAAGAAGGAAGATAGACGGCATATGTACTAGATTGGATTAATACAGAAAAGAAACGACGTTCAAATGCTAGATAGATAGATGAAATCAAGCGTTCTTCAGCAGCTACATGGATGAAGTTAGCAGCAAACCGAGATATGTGGAAAGAAAAGGGGGAGGCTTTCATCCAGCAGTGGATAGAAAATGGCTGGATAAGATGTTTGTATGTATGTATATCCTCCCCTCCTCTTCATCATCATATTCAGCAATTTTCTGTCCACTGTTGGATGAAGGGGACAGATTCTCCCCCCTTTCTTTCCACATATCTCGGTCTGAAGCTATCCTCATCCATGTAGCTCCTGAGAAACGTTTGATTTCATCTACACATCTTCCATTTGGACGTCGTCTAGGTCGTTTCTTTTCTCTCTGGGAATCCAATGTAGTACTTTTTGTCGCCCATCTTCCATGTGTTCGTCTAGCTATGTAACCGGTCCATCTCCACTTCATCTTCTTCGCAGTCTTGATTATATTTTCTACCCTTGTTTGTGAGCGAATCCATTCATTTCTTTTCCTGTCCCTCTTAGTTATTCCTAGCATGCATCCGCCCATTGCTCTTTGTGTGACTGTTAATCTTTGAGTCGTCTGCGCATTCAATGTCCAAGTTTCACAGCTGTACGTCATTACAGGTAATACACATTGATTATAAACTTTACGCTTGAGACACACACTAGTTTGCTTTTAAAAATAAAGTAAAAATAAAGTTTTCGAAACGAACTCCACGTCCCCTTTAAAATTTTCACTTTCTTGATGTAGTCTAATGACAGATGTAGCAGTCGAGTAAATGTTTCGCAGTAACTTGACGTATGCACTTTCGATGCCTTGATGTTCAAGTGATTTAAGTACTGAATCGAAAGCTTTTTTAAAATCTATGAGTCACAGATACAGTGGAAGTTCATATTCATTAGTCCTTTCCATAACTTCATTTAACGTTTGTATGTGGTCGATTGTGCTAAATCCACCAAGAAATCCGTATCGTTCCGTTCCCTGCTTAAACTCTAACAAGTCTCGTTCAGTACGATTCAAAATTACTTTGGTGAACATTTTGTATAGAACTGAAAGTAAACTAAGTATGAGTATACTATCCCCTCCTGGATTTTTTTTAAAATAGTGATATTGAAATAGGCCTATTGTATCAAGTGCTTCAGTAAGTGCTATTATGTGTGAATAGTTATTGAGAGAACTAGTAGTGCTTGTGTTCTTCGTGCAGTGAATGAAGAAATTTTCTAGTGAAATCATAATAGCCCTAATTTGTCAAGTGTCAAATTAAAAGTCAATTAAGAGGAAATAAAAGTTAAATTACGGTTCTTTTTAGCTAGGTAAATGATAGAATATATACATGGTGTCCCATAATTCTTTCCCTGATTACAAATATTCATAAGGCATAAAATATGACACATAGACAAGTACTTTTATCTAGAATTGCATGTAACATATTCAAGTTTTTGTGTACATATTTACTGTTATTTTCTTTGTTACAGGGCCCAGTGACGTAACAACAGCGGAATCGGACACCATTTGCAGACACATGTACTCAAATCAGGAGAAAGCCCAATGTGTCCTCTGGTATCACGAGACACAGTCACCAAAAACAGTACAGAGATAATTCCAGACGGAATACCATACACAGCCGCCAGATGTTAAAGCATCAAGATGTCGTATGTTAAGTTTAACAAAACAAGCAGCGTCAGTGATATCCCTAGAACAGGCAGCCTGGACCTAGTGTGCAGACAATTCAGACGTGAGAGACGCCTTCGTGAGAAGTCCCAAGAAGTCAGTCCGCAGAGGCTCACGTGAGTTGCTGATTCCTAAGACATCAATGCACGGCATCCTACATAAACATTGCCTGGATATTGGAATATCGCCTAGATATCCTTCGAGCAACGAAAGGATCACACGTAGAAATATATTAATTGTGTTCACAAAAACTTGCATATGTTACATGCAATTCAAGATAAAAAGAATTTGTCTATGTGTCATATTTTATGCCTTATGAATGTTTGTAATCAGGGAAAGAATTCTGGGACACCCTTATATCTGTATGAGAAAATGTTTAATTAATAGAACATGAATAATTTCCTCCCTGGGGAGCCAATCAATAGAGAATTATAAGTACACGGGTAGTGGATACAGTATCAACGCAGTCAGAGACCTCCGGAATTGCATTCGATACAGAATTCATAGATTACACAAAATGCATATATTTTCAATTCATAGAAAAGTCAGGGCTGCGCTAGACACTTAGATAACATGGTCTAAGTTTAAAGCACGATAGTCGCAAGAGGTGGATAGGTTGTTTCAATCACAATTGCATACACGGTTTGATGTCTTCTATCGCTGCTTCTGCGGCTCTATTGTTCGGACAGTTCGAAGTCTTGTTAGAGCACGTAGACAAGTCCTGAGATTCACCTTTCTCAGAATCTATTGATTTATGAATATATGATGATGACCCTACTCCAAGTAACACCTCAACCATTCTGTCTCCTGTTCATAATAGTCACAGTATATATCATCTTTGGGAACATACGGCTATTCCTTAATTTGGTGTTATGGCCTGTAGCACTTTCCGTCACTTCTATTTTGGTCGGTAGTATTTTTGTGAGGTCTTGCATATTTCTTCAGTGTAATTGTCTATTCACGTTGCATAAAACAAGGATCTTGACGACACTGATAGATACACTGTCCTTTCTTAAACTGTTTCTATATTATGTGGCGACATCTGTCTGTGTCGTATAAAGCGACTCGTTCACTTCTTCATTTTTAAATTATAAAAGCACTTTACATTTTTAATAAAATAAAAAACCTTTTTTTCCTTTGGAATTTCTTGCTGCGTCATTTCAGGTAGGGAATGGGGAGTATATATAATTCTCTATTATTGGGCTAAAATTTACGTAACAATACCTTCCGTATTTTAAACTTCCATACTCCATACTTTCTAATATTTATATGTGCCATTAGAAAAATTCAAATTTACATGACAAAGAGATTAACAAAATTAAAAATTATAACAAATTTACATTCTCCAAAGTTTGCAATAAAATTCCACCATTTTTTCCTTAAACCAACTAATAGTATATGATATGTATGTCACTCAAACCAAACAAAAACAAACAACTTGAATATATATACAATGTTACTGGTCATCCTTAAAACTGTTTCATGCCATTCGTTTATTTGAGAATAATATATTTATCACACTAGATATATGTAGTTCTTCTGTGATACTCTGTTGTGTATTTTATGAACACTCA
Source organism: Lepisma saccharinum (assembly GCA_022664845.1). Lineage (NCBI taxonomy): Eukaryota > Metazoa > Arthropoda > Insecta > Zygentoma > Lepismatidae > Lepisma > Lepisma saccharinum. The sequence goes on along the minus strand of JAGDQP010006679.1, from coordinate 51,983 downwards.
ATACACAAAGTTGATGGGAGACGGCGTTTGTTGTATGGATACACGTTCACTTGGTAGTTATGTGGTTTATCGCATTCAGTATGTATGTTCCATTTATTTCCCTCGGGTTGCTAAAAGGACATGTGAGATGTGAACTGTACTGGGGTCCTTTCAGTTCTTCTGCACTTCTGTTGGGTTTCCTGTCCATGTAAATCTTCGATTGCAACGAGAGCACTGCTGGATTCTCGGCTGAGCCGCTTGTTGGTTCACAATTTATCGGTGATTTGAATTGGCGCTAGTGGCAACACTGATTATTATATGCACTAAAGGGTGGTTCGGGGTTATCTTGTCTGGGTATACGATTGGTTTTAGAGGTGAGTTCTGTTTGGATGCCGTCTCACTGGATGTGGTGTGCTTATGTCATGCTGCATCTGGATACTTCTTCCTACGACGAGTCATCTGATTGTCCATTGTTGGTATTTGATGATGTATACAGCATATTCCATACCACCTTTTGGTTGAATCGTCATGGATAATATTGATTAACAGGTAGAAAAACGGAAAGGAGATATCTCTGGATAAAGGCTAGGAAAATAAACTGCGACTTATAGAAAAGAAAAATAGAAAAAGATGACAACATTACGATCAAAAACTGAAAGTGAAGGAGAATTACAGAAAGCAAGATTATTATATCCAAGTGAATTGCAAAACCAGTTGCCTTCTCTTTGTTGTGATTTCATAAATAAAGTTCTTGCCATATCAGACAATCATTCAGTATTTGTGAAAAGGTATTTTCAAAACAGGAAAGTAGATCGGGAGAAAATGTATAGCAATATTCAGGCTAGAAGATATTGACCTTGGTCTGTTTTCCTGTCAAGTGTAAACTGATCAAGACTGAGCTCGAAATAGTGTTTTATTTTTTAGTAATACGCGCTTTCGCGTAGTGATAGACGAGAAGTGCCACGTTGTGTATGAAGCAAAACTGTGTGTGTATTGTTGTGCTGTGATTTGTGTGAAATACTACGATGAGACTGTCGTAAAAAGCGTCAATATTTCAGCGACCTAAAAAAATGGGGGTTCCTGCTCTTAGTGACTGGAATCGGGTAAGTGCAGACCGCACTATTTAAAATTGTCCTAAGTGTGTAATTTGTAAACGTGTTGGATACGTGAGACAAAATTGTGCAATTACTTTTGGCGTAAGTATCCAATGAAATCTATATTACGGGCTGTACATTAATACGAAGCCTGCCTACAAAATTGCTGGGGAGTTGGGGAAATACGTTCATAAAATATAATAGTATCGTGGGGATGGATTACGTCTGTAACACATGAATGTTTTACAAAGGAGGAAACTAGCGATGCCTAACATAAAAATAAGAAGGATTGAAATGGTGGTTATGAGCACTATACCGTTATCTCCAAATGCCTTTTAGGTGGCAGCTAGAAGAAGGATGTATAGCACGTGTCTCAACCTGGAAATAAAGGAAAGAAAAACCAAGATGTTTGCTAATAATGTTGCATAGTAAAAGGGATGTTCTAGTCTGAATGGGAATTAGAATGTGGTGTAGTTGTTTGCCTAGTTCGTCTGTATATGAAAATAATGTCTATCGTATTAACGATAGTTAAAATAAATTGGAAAGAAAACAGAGAAGTTTGAAATATCGGTACATCATCGGTTGGGAATAAGTTAAGCTAATATGGTTAATCTTCTTCTGTAATGTTTGCCAATAAGGGGGGGATAATATGGGATAAGAAATTCAGTGGGGTAGCATCATCTATAAGGGTGAGATGCGTTGTATTGTTGGGAAGGTGAGGAAAGAGTTGGTCCTGTATTGAGAGGGCATGAAATACGTTTATAATGGTAGGCTTAGAGTTTTGTATCGGACAAATGGGTAGACCCACAATAATCGGGATTGAATTATGAAGTAAGGAATGTTTTCAAGGAATGTGCAGAAATGTGTTATATATGCCTGCTGTATTTACTGCTTGTCGAGAGTTATTGGGGAATAGAATTGTTAATTGATCAGTTGGATTTATGATTGCAAAGATATCCTGTACAATACTGTGAACAGACAATGGTTTGCGATATTTAAAAGGGCAGGCTTTGTGAAGCTGTCCCACCATGGTAGCACTTTTTATCATGTTCAAACAGTGGATGAAAGCTGCATTGTGTCGGCGTATAGCAGGAATTTTGCATAAAAAGTGACGTTTAGAAATATTGCAATCTTTGAAGTCTTCTTTTCCTAATGGAATAATATCCTTCTGAGAAATAAAGGCGGTTGTGGTGTTTAATTCAATTTTACAAGTTTGGTTCTGAGAAGCTAAAGGAAATGTGTTAACTTTGTGTAATGTCGAGTCGGGTTGATCTTAAAGAATAGGAATAGTAATTTGTACAATTATGTTCTTGTCCATGATGGCACAGGAAGTTATAGGCAAAGTGTAGGCCTGTTTATAGAAAATTGTCGACTAATGATACAATTATTTTTAGAAGCAAAATATATTTCTATATGTTTTCTGGGTCGTTCAAGATTTGTGGGTGGTGGTTATTTTGACAGCGAGTTATGGCTTGATGTAATCTAAATTTAGGGAGAAATGATGCATCTGGTGTGTAGTGGCTGTGTCAAGTTGTATGATAAATTCTAAAAATCATTTATTTTTGTTTACGTCAGAAAAATCGTATTAAAAATGCTATTTTTGTTCGTGACTATGTATGATATGGCTTTTAGAACTTCTGATAATGCTAATTTAGAGTTAGATGCAAGATTCGAAATTGTTGAACTGAAATTTTTAACAATAGAATGTATTGTATGTTCGTTATTCTCTAAGCTTGCTATATGCCGCTGTAATTCTTTGAAACTGAATCTGTTGGGTTCTACCTGAGTTTGAGTAGCAGTCCCAAAAATCCAGCTGAATCCATCACCTATGAAAGGCAGTACGAATCTCTGTTGTCGGGATGAGGGATCGGGTTCACCTTGAAAATTAAGCGTATACAAATCATGTGTAATGTTATTAAGTGCGTCTGTAAGCATAGTTAGGGGAGCATACATTTTGGTATCCGAAAGTGGATCACAACTTATGTTGATAAAATTACTGTGTAATTGAGGAACCGGGATGGAATAGTGGACAGGCCATAACTGTTCGCGGCTAATGAGTGAGAGATGAACCCCATGGATAGTTGGGTGGGGTGGGTTTTGAGATCATCAATGGGATTAAACCAAGAAGGAATATGTACCTAAAAAGAAAACAAATAAATATAAACATGATGTCACTGGGAAGCACAAAGCGCATGATCATAAAATATTTAGTCAATATTTTTTGTAATACAACTACCAAGGTGTAGCTATGGGGTTTGACTTAACCAAGCAGAATCTTCCTTTTTCTTTCTTTGAAGAAAAAGCTGATGCGTATGATACTCTTATGTAAAAGATGACCGCCTCATGTAAGACGATCTTATGCTGTACGTGTGACGCGGTAATAGAACATCAATATTAATTTTAAGGCCTTTAGGCAACTTGGGCTCAGACCGGTGTGTGACGCAGCACACAGAGGTGTCGCCAGGGTGGGTCGACGGGAGTGATCGTATAAACTGATGATATTTGGTTTTGTAGCTGGGATCTACCTTGATTTCGGGAGGGATGTACAGTTTCAGACGGTGAACAGGAAAATGTTTAGTCTCCGTATCACTGATTTCTACGATGTATGAGTTTCCGTCAGCCTGACTGAGGATCTTAGAGGGGCCTGTGTAAGGTTGTGTAAATGTAGCACACTTATTTCTAGGCGTGTATATGCGTTTCACCATTACGAGTACCGGTGTTCCGGGGAGGATGTTAGTTGGTGGCTTTGTTGTTTCCAATTGTGTTTTAATTTATCAATACAGTTGAGTTTTTAATGCTACAAGTTGACGAAATTCATGTAGAAGGTTCAGTCTCGTCTCGTTATCTACAAGTGTAGGGTTAGTTTCAATATGGAATCAAGGGGTAACGTTGATTCTATCCCAAAAAGTGTGTGAAAGGGGGACAATGAATATTGAGTGCTGGGGGATTTATGGAGACTAGCAGTACCTATCGGCAGCCAGACATTCCAGATACTATGGTCCTCACGAGTAAAAATATGAGTGCAATTTGTAAGTCTTGAATTTTGTGTTCACAATGTCCCAATGTAGCATGACGAGCAGGTAACACATATTTAACTTGAACACCCAGAGCTTTGAGAAATTCTTTTGTTATATTGCACGTGTGTGAGGACTGCTGTTTTAATTATATATTTTTTGTCGTGGAAAACAGAATAACAATATGATTCATAAAAAATCAATGAATTCTTGGGATGTGGGCATTTCAGATAGTAAAAGAGCTCGCATGGTCAATAGCCGTGTAGAAATATTGGTGTCCATTCTTTGTCTTTTGAAGCTTTCCGCAGATATCAATAAACCAAGGAGAAAATACCGTGTCTTGGAGTATCTGTTGAATATGCTGCTTTAGGGGTTTGTAATAGCGCATTCAAGACATCCCTTAGTTCTACTTTGCAACCAAGTAGTGAGTTGTGATGTGTTGTATTTGTTTCTGAGTAGTAGGAGCATGTGGGTCAAGCCGGGATGAGTTAGACATTTAGTATGATATTCGTCAAAAATCACCTTGCGTGGAACACATAGGACTTTACGTGGGATGGTTTGGGAGGGGAAAACACGAATAAGAGAAAACTTCTTCGAATTTATGCATGTGATATAAGGTGGGGCAGAGGATCGGGCGCTTTAATAGAGCCATTTATACACTTAATGAAATATATTTACATTTATATAAACATCAAGTTAAAGTGCTCATTATGCTATTTATGCCGCAAAAAAATGATGATTTTCAAGTAGGCACAATTTCTTGGCCAACATTCCTCATATCTGGAATGCAAGACATGCATGGCGCTAAAATTTATCTGCACAAAGTTGTTAATATTGTCCCTGATGGTAATCTTCAGTATTAAATGGGGAACAGCGAACTATTCAAAAATAGGCTTATCATATACAATTTACACTTCAGTCATTCTGACAGAGTTTTCCCCAAGATTTTCCTCAGTTTCACCAAGAAAATGCTTGGATAGTACGTCAATTGAGAGTCTCATCGCTGCCTTTCCCCCCTCTATTCCCGAAGAGTGATCAACGAAGGACGTGATCCCTTAGACGTGATGAACTCAGTCCGAAGTTGTCAGTTCAGCCCAGAAAAGAAAATCTTAAACATTTAATCTAGAGATATCTCCACAGGGAAAAATCCAGATGTTCAGACCTGCGATCTAGCCAACCAACAAATGCCTCTGTTCGAGTAATTTTCCAAGTAATTTGGGTCTACTTCTTTAGCAGTATGTACATTACTTTTTTCTTCATATTCGAACCTATTTCGCCAGTGAAGACCCAACTTTTTATGGTGTTAACATGTGGAACAGGATAATTTTGTCTCAAATTTATTTATCACCGAATTTAACGCCTAACAACTTAAAACCATCAAAGTTATCAGTATTTTGTAGGAAGAATTTCAGCGACAAAGCGATGTGTACCCGCTTCTATACCTCATCCATCATACCTAAATGGCAGAATACTGGCAATAAGACAGAATGTGTATTGACATTCTCATCCTGATGCTTTTGGAATATATTTTTTTTAAATCGACGCTTTCTTGGCCACAACCTTTAGAAACGCCCAGAAGAAACTAAAAAGTGGAAGGCGTCCACAGGCCACCATTGTTACATATGGAAACACTCTGTACTTCTTTATCTATATGTAAGTATGTGTTTATTCAAGTCAATCGCACTTCTCTGTTCAAAGCTGTACCGGATGACAGTCTAATTTAAGCATTAGGAAAACCTTAAGCTAAACTTGAGTTTGAGCTAACGAAGTTATAGCAGAGAATACTCCAAATACCGCTAGTGAAAATTTCTTGAATCAATTGTAATACTTTGAGGAGCTTATTTTCAAAAGGTCATATGTCCAGTGGGGCAAATGTTTCAGTATACCTAAAAAGGCATTTTTCTGGGAAGGCGAGCATTATAATTATGTGAGTGATCTATTATTGAAACTAGACTGAGCCTCTAGTTATATTAATAGGTCATTTGCACAATTGTAGTGCTCGCCCTTCCAGAGAAAGGCATCTTTTCACGTCTACTGAAAATTTTGCCCTACTGGACATATGACCTTTTGAAAAGAAGCTCCACTTTTGCCTTTTTTAATTTTTTTTTTAAATCATATTACGCCACAAGAAAAGCGTCACTTAGGACATATTGAAACCTATCTTGAATTTTTGCTAGGAGAGTATACATCCTATAGAAAAGCCGTACACAAAAATATTACGTACTTTTCAACTACAAGGTCTCGAGATCAAGGCTCAAATATTAGTGCGATATGTACAAAAGTATATATTTATATATTTCAAAAGACAGTCCTCCGGTTAACGCAGAGGTTAGCATGCTCACTTTCTCTGCACTTTCTTCGTAAGTTCATGTCTCGTAGGAGTCTATTAAACTAAATGGTTAGAACTTCATTTTGCCTAAAGTTGTAGGTTCAGCCGAACTGCTGACCAGTTTGTCTGAGACGTTATTTCAATTCAATAGGTCAATCAATACTCGCTGAATGCATCTCTCACTAGTATTGAATAGCTGCTTCGTCATGCAATTTTGTAACCTCTATCTCAGGATTTCGCAGTTGAAAAGAGCAACTACGTTAGTTTATATGTACGACTTTCTATAGAATGTACTTATAGATTTTCGCAGCAAAATTTCAGCGTAGGTTTTGATATCAGCTCATTGACGACTTCTTGTAAAGATGAAACCTACAGTTGCTGGTAAAGTGGGTTCAAAATTACTCTATTCAATATACTCCCAAAGTACTTGAATCACTAGCCTCACACAGAAAGCAAACATGCTAACCTCTCGCCAACCGCGGATCTGCCCTCAGCGAGGAGCCCTCAGCAATGGTGTGTTGCAACGTGGGGAGATATTATAACTTGCTACTCTCTCATTAAACAACAAAAGTAAAGCAGAAATGACTTCTGTTGGTTGACTGAAGAAACATACGCATTTTGTACACTTTGCATCAATAGTCTAGCCTCGATTTCGGGTCCTTGCAGTTAAAAAAGTCAGCTTTATATATATATATATATACAACCCCTTGCTGTAGGACGTAGAGTCTCCTAGCGAAATTTCAAGGTAAGTTTCTATATGATCTCATTGACGGTTTTCTTGGCAGTTGACATAATCAATTAAAGAATATAGTCCAAATTCTAGAAGCGAGCTGTATCCACAATAATAAAAAAAAAACATTATATTAGAAGAAAAATGCATTGTTTCAAATGTTCTGCGAAATAGAAATGCGTTAAAATGCTACTAAAAATACGTTAAAATGTTAATAAAATACGAAATTTCAAAATGAAAATTCTGAAAATTTGTTTGTCGATCTCCAGAAAAGTTTAATTTACACATTTTTCAGCTTAATGAGTCTCTTTCAGCAAGTTGGAAATCAAATTACAGATATTAAAACGTAAATAGTTCACTGAAGAATGACAGATATTCATTCCTTCGCAATCAAAATGTGTCTTTTACACTGTCAGTCCTTTTCTTCTTCACTTGGTTGAGGTTTTTGCCTTGTTGAACTTCTAGGGCTAGGAACAGGTTTGGTGATTTCGGAACTTTGAGAGGAAATTATTTGTTCATTATTGGAAGGTGAATGGGTTACAGGATTTTCTGAGGAATAACAAGAATTTGTATTTTGTGACTTGAAAGTTTCTTCGTCTTCGTCAGTAGGTAACATGTCAAGTAACATTTGTTCCATTTCACAAAGAGAAGGAGTTAGAGATGACTCTTCTACGGCGTTATCGTCTTTAATGTTAAGAAGAGATTGTTCGTCTGATGGATTTGTGTTCGGTGAGTTTAATCTATCCAAAAGATCCCTCAATCTTTCAGGTGAGGGTCCACTTTCAGCATCCAAAAAAGTATCTTGTGGGGTAGAGTGGGGAGTAGGGGTTACGTCACTTCGTCTTGGTATTCGCTTACTGGGTGATGATGATGATGGTGATGTGTATTGACAATCATCACAAATGTCATCTTCCGATTGTTGTAACATCTTGTTACACCTCTTACAACATACTGATGATACTGGAATCTCTTCTGTTTCGGGGCGTTTTGTGGACTTTTCTTGCTGCTCAACAACATCGGTTTCTTCACTTTCAGTTATGGATGACATCCTTTGCTTTACTTGGGAGGTTGGTTTACTTGTGTCCTCTTCGTTCATGTAAAGTTGAGATGAGTTATCGCCGCAGAAAAACGATTTGCACAGATCAGAGCTTTTTGATGAATCGAGTTGCGACATAGTTGCCACGTTTAACGAAACATCCTCAGTTGTTTTCTTCGTGTTATTGCCTCCATCTATTGAGTCTGAGAGAGACAATGTATAAAACCTTTCCTCGAATTTATAAGGTGTTTCTTGCAATAAAATGCTTAACAGGGACGAGTGATCATTCACTATTGTTTTTTCATCATTGCCTTCCTTAGTCGAGTGGACATCGACTAAATTTATATGTTCTATCTTCTCCGGCGTTGATCTAGACTTTTCTAGATCTTCAGTATTTGCCTGTAAAGCTTGGCATTTTGATTCTTTTGTCATTTCGCTTAATGTTGGTGATTCGAAATTTAATAATACCGAGTCACTTCCTCCAGATTTAGGTGATGAATCTGTTTCCAAATACTTCGAAACATCAGCGACATTTACCGACATACCAGAAGATAACATTTCCTCCTGCATGCCATTATCAATACCTGAATACATGTTTTCAACAGTATTATCTTGCTTGTTAACTTTAGCTTTGCTACCATTAAAGTGATACCGAGGAATACCATGTAACAAGATAGCACCGCATTCACCATCTGTTGCAACTTCAGTAAAATCTGTATTGTCTTCGTTCTTAACTCCAGATGAATCATGTGTCTTGGATACATGTTTTCCTAACATTTCAATTTCTTCTTCAGTTGTTTTAGCTCTTATTAATTCTGGATTTGAAACTAATTCTTCTGGCATTGATAGAGCTCCATCTTCACAGTCTTTGCTTAAAGTGAGTTTATCTGTATCATTTGGAATTTCGTTCGTGGGGTGTGGATATGGTTTCAGATCTTCATTAGCTAAATTCTTATTCGAGTTAGAATTTGAATGACGAGGAGATTTCTGCGTGTTTTTATTGGATATCGGAGTTGATTCTACTGTCATGTCCGCATATAAGGGAAGATCATTTTCTATGTTAGTGAAATTATCTTCTGTTTGGAGGCCATTAGTATTCGAATCTTTCGTGAATAATGGGTCTTGAATTGTTCCTGATTTCAATGTTTTGTTGTGAGTATATTCACTGTGTAACGCTGAAACGTTATTGTTCGATACTGTTCCGTTTGACATCATTGGGTGGCTTAGATTCTCACTCAAGTGTAGATTATCATTACGTTCTTCGAATGACAAAGACCTTCCATTATCTTCAGACAATTGAAGAAATTTTGTTGCATCCTGAAATTCCTTTTCCTCAGGAGTGAGTAAGTTTTTCGCGTCCTCTAATATGTCTGATCTAGAAATTTGCCTTAATAATTTCGGAGACTGCAATTCAGAATTCATTCCATGTAAAGAAAGTTCAGACCTATCCAGGGATGTTTCGTGTTCATCTTCCGAATGTAATTCAATTTCCTCGAATTGAGTAGAGTTTGTAAAATTGTTGGTAACGTCAGAAGCACGACGTAGTGCATTTTGAAGCCAACAAGTGGGACAATTGTCTTCAACCATATCAATATTGTGACGCATTCTCTCGCAAATCCCTAGTTCAGTTTGATGGTCATTTGAAAGTCCTACACAGTGGGAAATGTTAGAATCACCTGATGAAACTCTTTCCTTCCCATCCCTATATTCGAGTAAATTTGTTTCTAACTCGCTTTTGTTCGAAGATGTGTTACTCTTCTCACCAGAAAATTGTTCCTGAACATTTATTGAGCCCACTGTTTCTTTCTCGGTCTCCTGACAATCCATTTGCAGTTTATTATCAAATCGAGAACTTGGAAATTCAAAAGTTATTTGTTCTAAAGATTCTAAATCAGTAAAGCATTTTGTCCAGTCTTTCCTCGTTTTAACATCTTGTGGGTAGTTGCCAAATTCAAGAGAATCATTTTCATTTTCATCCTCATTCTGATATTTATCTTGAAGCGTATAATTTATGTTATTTTCTGACTCTTTCTCCACCTTAACTTTATGAAGAGATTCTTTGTTAAATGTTTGAATTTCAGACAGCAAATTAGGTATATTATCCACAATGTTGTTCCTAGTTAATTTGAATCTCCCATATGCTTTTTCTTCTGTACTTTTTATACTTTCTTTTACACAAACTTCTTGTTTGACTCGATTGCTTTCTCCTAGTGTATCTGTATTCTCAATTCTTACCTCTCCTCTGGCTGTTGAGTCCAACATAGCTTCTAAATCATTCTTTTCTTGCTGTTGCACACTGCCTATCATATGAGTATTACTTGCCGCAGAACATTTGTTATCATTCTTCAACGATTCCGGTTCTTGATTACTTCCTTCCAATGTCGTGATCGTGGACGTAGAGAAATCAGGATTGTCCATGTCGTGAGAAGTTTCAAGACCAGTACGTTTGATAGGAAATACAAAAGTTTGTTTCATTGCCTCTTGTTCTGGTGACACTGTCTTTGGTATATTTTCTTCTGAACGATATACAGAACGGATAAAAAAATCTTCTATATTCACGTTTGCAGATTTTTCTTCAGGCGTTGGTGGTATGATGTTCACAGCAATTGCATCACAATTGTCATCATCAAAAACAGTCGTTGTATTATCTTCAGCTATGATGTTTATAAATGGCATGCTATTATTACGTTCTTCCTTATGCGAACTTTCATAGTCATCCTTAGTTGTATCATCAGATTCTTGGCCAGAAATAGAACGAAATGGATTCTTATGATTAGTATCTGTGCTTCCACATTTTGAATCCGAACTCGCTGTTGAAGTTTCAGTAATCGATACATGTTCATCAGAGTCACCATTTGCAACAGAGGTTCCATCTTCTGCATTGTTAACTTGTTTGTGATTTGCATTGGTATCTGTGATCGTTGATACATCCTCATTTCTATCTAGTCTTGAGTCAGTCTGTTGAAGAGTATCACTGGATCCACTATTCGGTGCAGTAGAAACAAAATCAGAATTTTCGTTAGAATCGAGCTGTATTAGACTGTCGCGGTTTTCGTTGGATGACTTTCGCGCAACTGATTCGAATGTCTCGATGATTTTTCGTACAGAAAATCTACCCGAATCTGTACAGTTGTTCTCATTCACTGCAACATCGCCCGGTGCGACAGAGTTATTGTTCTTAACTTGTTCAGTGGAGGATGTATTACCATTCAAGGAAACTTGGCTATAAGCTGATAAACCTTCTTTATTACTAGTATTGTTACATTGGCTTTCAAGATTAAAAATAGCATCATCGTCGTCGTCTGATACAAATGGATTTGTAGATCTGCGGCGGCGAACAGGAACATCCTTAAGGATAATACTGCTATCATTGTTATTCTGAGTTTCGTTACTATTAGTTGATCTTCTATCATTGAAATTCTCGTCAACAGTACCATTAGTAACTGTATCAGTTGATAATTTGTCTGTCGACTGTGCTGGAGAAAGTGCAGGAGGAGGTGGTGGGGGAGGACGTTGCGGCCGAGTAGGAGAAGTGGGAGATTTAGGTCTGTTTTCGTCACTCGGAACAGAATTATTTTGACGCATTCTGAGTAGGTCACGTTTCCGTGGTGGTCGAATTGGTGGAACATCGGGATACGACGTATTATCCGCTTCTTTTCTTTCTCTCTTCGGGCGGTCAGGCGGTGGTTCATTGAGCGGTATCTCCACAAAATCAGGTAAATTTTTCACAGCTAGTACAATCTCTTCTTTTTTGATACGTTGTGTCCTCTTCTTTGAATGTATTCCTGTCCAAGGTCTACCCTTCTTCTGTACTCCATTTACGCCGTTTTTCCTGTAAGTAAAGGAGAAAGGTTAAATATACGAGAATGATATTCTTAAATACATTTCAAGAAAAATATTAATTGATTTCAAATTGCAAATATTGAACAATGTTGACGAATGCCTGTGAAAGGAAATGTGTTGATCTGGAAAGTCCCTATTAAAACATCTATATTTGTAACAACTTATTCTAGAAGCCATTCTGTAAGTTTTATAATATAGAAATCATCAGTTACTTATTTAAAAAAGATACTTCCTTCTGGCTAAATGATACCGGTGCTAGGGTCTAAACGGACCTACAGCCTGCTCAAGAACAAAGCAAATAGTGCATACCAGAATAGTACAAGCCGAATTTTCCCCTCTGTAGGGCTTCATAAGTTGTTTTCTGTGTCTATGAAATTATTATTTTATCCGATGCTGATCAGGTTTAAAAGGTTCTAGAATAGGCTCGAAGTGAGAAATCAAATTATTCAAGTCACCGAAAAGTGCTTCTGTTTCTAGCCCTAAAAGAGCTGACCTGGTTTGCTTGTAAAGTTCAAACCTGCTTTCCTCAATTTGATCTTTAATTTTCATGCCTAATGACCCCTTCAAATGCATATTTTAGTGGGGGTGTGGAAGCGTAAGTTGTGTGGACAAATATGTTTCCTCCAAAATACTTTTTTCTGTCAAACTATTGGTTCATATCTTGAACTGAATGATTACGTGATAATCTTGCATAGAAATTACGAATGAAGGAAAAAATATAAATAACGCTTGAGATATCTTTAATCTCGTAATATCAGTATGGGAGAAAACCAAAATGTAATATGCGGTCTGATAGGAAAGACGAAACGGGGATTAAGTTCAAACTCACGCAACTCGTGGTCCAATAAATGTGCGAGCAAATTTGCGAAGGTTGGACAGCAAAATTCGTAACAAATGTAAAAATTCTGAGAAGGTATTCTCTGTGCAAAAGTTGTTTAGCACTTTCCTTGGAATCATATTACTCTACAAAACATTTAGAAATCTTATGAAATATACATCCAACTACTCTCTCGAAATGGAAAATTGCATGTCGCTTCCAAAATATCGCGTATCAAATTTATTGGCTATTTATAAAGGAACAAAATTATTGTCTCCCTTCAAAAATTCTTATCGGAACTGTATGCCTATACTACGTCAGTTTAAGTGTCTTACTTTCGCAAACGCAAACAACGAGTTCGGTACAAAAATAATATAGATAAAAAAATAACTTTCAATCCAGGCGTTTCTCAGGGATGAATCCTCGAAACTTTGTCACTTATATTGTTTTTCTATTATCTTTCCTACACAACTACCGAATCCCATAAGCAAGTATTCGTAGACGGCCCTCACAATGTTTCCTGTGAATTAGATCCTATTACTACGAAAAAAAAGACATTAATGCGTAATTGGTACAAAAATTCCAACTATACCCTTAAAATTATTCTGTAATGCGCCGTTTCGTGAAAAAAAAATACTTTCAAATTTGATAACAATATTACAAGTTCACATTACAACTGAGCTTTAAATCACTATCAAATCAAATCTTTCTTTAGACGTGAAACATCAATCATATTTTACCAAAATAATTAGAAGCCTTGAATTTGAGATGAAAGTAGGAATTAATCGACAAATATTAACATGCGTCATTTACTGTCTTACACAGTTACAGACATGCGTCATTTTTTAATAAATCATCCATTGATTTAAACGCCGATTAATTTTGTGTCAGTTTTGAGAAGGGCATGTAGTCATTTTATTTCACTAAATAAATATTCGATATATGTTTAGGTCTGAGTGCGAACGATTATTAAAATATGACTGGGAATAGAAATTAAAATTGAGTAAGATTTCGTCAAAAATGCACTTTGATCGTCTTTATAGTATTAACATATCTATTGCAGTGATATTACTATATCAATAAAAAAAACTCTTCGTCTCGTGGTTGTGCTTGAACTAGAACGTTCAGCTCCTAAAGGACTAAAGTGTTGTTTGATTTTTTTTTTTTTTTTTTTTTTTTTTGCTAGCTGTAGCTAGCACCCCCAGAGAGCTACACCCTCTATTTGGGATGGGAAGATGGATGAAAAGGATTGGAATTGGAATTGGAAAAAATTGATGAGCTAATTGTTTTTACTTTATTTGTTAACATATAATCTAAATGTTTTGGTCTTCATGAGCTTTGTTCATAAACATATTTTAGGTGAGGAATAATCTTGATAATGTTATGGATGATGGAGGTGAGGTGCTATTTCACGGCACAATACTTTGGCAACAATTAAGACGAATGTAATCATGATTCTTCTGCCCAGGGGCGACTCTAGGCTTAATAAAGCCCTGTTAATACACTAATGGGTTACATTGCAATTGATGAGGGTGCGATATAGTGAGGGGTGGCTTGTGAACGATATGCTGTGATGATGTCAGAGTCTGGATGGTTAGGTGGTAATGTGTAGTGATATAAAGTGAATAGTAATGATAGCGGTGAATGTTTATGTTTGGCGTTTGTGTTGTTGTGATCATGTGATTCAAGTATGCCTTGGAATAATGGGTGCTGTGTTTCCATTCTGTTTGTAATGTATTTCGTTCGGAGTGTTTCGAGGTGTAATAATAAAGGAGGAAATGTAATTCTTTCGTACAACTCTCGTGTCGGACTTGGCAGTTTTATGCAGAAAGCTGTTCTCAGGGCATGGCGTTCGAGGATTTGTAGTTTCTTGTATATTGGATGGTCGGCTGCGATCCAGGCTGTAAATCAGTATGTTAACACAGGTCTCAGGAAAACTTTGTAAGTGTTGATTACTGTGTTTGGTTTCAGTCCCCAGCTCGTTCAAGTCAGTCTTTTAAGAAGGTTAAGTCGGTTTTTAGCTTTTGTAATGATCTTCTGAAGATGGGGGCGCCAGCTGAGATGATGGTCAAATATTAGTCCAAGATAGGTAACTTGTTTGGAAGGTCGGATTGGTTCATGTAGGACTTTGAGTTCGAGGCGAGATGGATTTCGTTGTATGAGGGATCTACATTTTGGGGGTAGAAAGACGATGGCTTGAGTCTTGTTAGAATTTATAGTAAGTCCCCACTGACAGCACCATGATGTGAAGATGTTAATGGCGTCATTCATTGTGCGATTGATATGTTGAAAAGTCTTACTTATAGCTAAGAACGCGGTGTCATCAGCGTATTGAAAGATGTGAATGTTTTCTGGTAAGGGTGGTAAGTCTGCAACGAAAAGTAAGTACAGGGGAGGGGAGAGGGCTGAGCCTTGTGGTACTCCACAGTGTAGGAAGATAGGATGGGATAGTTCTGAATTTATTGATACGTATGCTAAACGGTTAGTGAGGAAGTTGAAGATAAATCGTAGATAGTTGAAATGAGCGAAGTTTGTGAATGAGTGCTTTATGCCAGACTTTGTCGAATGCTTTTTCTAAATCGAACAGAACCAGACATGATGGATATGAAGTGTTGAAGTGATTAGTTATCATGTTAGTGAGGCGAAGGAGTTGGTCGTTAATACTGAAAGAAGGACGGAAATCGGCTTGGTGTAGTGGAAGGAGGTTGTGTTGATCTAGGTGTAGGTGCAGGCGGTTGACAAGAACTTTTTTAAGGATTTTGCTGAAGGTAGAGGTAAGTTGTATGGACCTGTAGGAAGATACGGCTTGAGGGGGTTTGTTCGGTTTAAGAAACATGAGAGTTTTGGATGTTTTCCAGTGGAGTGGGATGTACCCGGTTCTAAGAATGAATGTATAGATAGAGGCTAATAGCTGAAGAAGAATGAGTGGTGATTCTTTGAGGTGTCTGTATGAAATGGTGTCCATGCCGGGAGCTGATTATCGTTTATTTGCAAGGATGTCTGTGAGTTTGTCTGCTGTGATTGGTGCTGTAAGGGGGTGATTTGGTAGGGGATGATCGTGGTTTGGTTGTAAATGCGGTGATTGTAGATTTAGTGGGGTCTGCAGGATGATGTCGTAATGGATTAATGGGGAGTGTCGGAGTAAAAATGGTTTGTAGATAATCAGCGAATGTGTCTGCTTTCTCTTTGTCTGTATGTAAAGCTTGCTTGATGAAGAAGAGGGTAGGTCGGTTTGCTGTATTTGCCCGTGAGATTATTGAACCGCTTCCAGTATTTTGTAGGATGGGAAGTGCTTGCTAAGGTGTTAGAGGTTTTTGTCCATTGTCTTAGTTTGTATGCTTTAATATAGTTGCGAACTGTTCGTTGAAGTTGGCGGTGAAGGCGGAGTGATTCAGGGTTTCGTGTTCGTTGATAGTCACGGTAAAATTGTCGGGATCGTTGGATTATGGGTAGGTATTGAGGAGGTAATTTCGGACGGTAAGGGTTTATGGTTCTGCTAGGTATGTAATGATT